>BLKR01016407.1:0-28623 GCA_011170035.1 Teleogryllus occipitalis | reverse complement strand
AATAATAATAATGGTGACGACGTTGAGGAGAACAGGACAGGACAGGAGGACGACGACGTGTGGTGTCAGGGGTTTTAGTAGAATAGCACCGCGGGACCTCCCCTGACGTAGATATCGGAGCAGCTGTCCGCTGTCACTCCCCTAAACATCCTGTCATTCCCACGAACTTCGTGTGTCATTGCATCCACTTACTTGTGGCACACTTCTGTTTTCTGTTCTGTAGGCCAATCTTCGTATCGGCCAACCCTTGTGTTTCCGACCCCGACGCTATTAGGTTACGAGGGCTGAGTCTTTTTTATTCTACTCTTCTATTCTAACTCTATTCTTCACTGTCCCCTTTCTTTCCTTCAATTTCTTTTTAGCTGGCGGTAGCTCCAAAACGCTAGGGGAAGACGACCCTGAAGAAAAAACGGGATGGTCTTTTAGGATCAACCATTACGGCGCAGAGGATCGGAGCGCCAGTACCTGCGGTCGGTGGTGAGCAAGCAGGCCACCGGGCGTCGTCACTCAGCGACCGCAATGCCAAGGGTGCGGATCACTCGGCACCCCTGGCAGATATTTCTACTAGTGATAGCAGAATGATGAAAAAATGGGAGACCATTCAACAGCTAGAAGAACACCAGGGGAAGATTATTGATTGTCTGAACCAAAATCTTCAGACGTTAGAAAAGTTTATGTTGAAGAACAATCCGGTGACAGTGAAGGACGCTTTGGCTAAAGCACTGGAAAATACCTGAGGAATGGGTGGAGCGATGCATCAGGCGAGAAGAGAGTTCTCGGAGATGTTGAACTCTCTTTCAAAAAGAGAAGAGAATGCTAAGGGAGGGAAAAATAGATTGGACGCACAGGAAGAAAGGAGAGCGACGCATAGTCCACCAGAGGAGACAGTCAGAAGAGACAAGAAAAAAATAAACAATAGGAAGCGGTAAAAAAAGATCAGTGATAACCCAGATGAAAGTGGAGGAAACCAGGGCGAGGAGAGTAAATCGCTCGAAAGAGAAGAGGCTCAGGATGAGAAACATTGAGAAGTCCAATGAAAGAGCAAAATGAAAGACAGGGAAAAGAGGAAAGAGGCTAGACCTGCAATTAAAAGAAAGTCTCTAAAGATTACAGCGAGACAAGGGGTTTCATATGCTGACATCATAATGAAACTTGGTACCTCAGAAGAGATGGAAGAGAACGATGAGGTCCTAAGAGTGAGGAGAACAAGGAGGGAAGAACTCCTGATCGAGTTGAAAACAAAATAAGAGCGCTAACGCCTTTAGCCAAAAAATGGCTAAAACAGTGAGCGAACCCGCTGTCTTACAACCTCTGAGACCAAACGCTAGAGGTAAAGGATATTCACGAAATGACAACCAAAGATGAAGTCATAGCTGAGGTGGAAAAACTGCTGGAAAGGAATGAGTCAAGTATTGAGATTGAATGCGCACTGCAGAAAGGTTATGCCGGAATGCAAACAGGATTAATAAGGGTCTCAGAAAAGATTGCCAACGAGATTCTCAAGATAGGAAGAATAAAAATAGGGCTAGTGAACTTTATGGTGAGAGGAAGAATCCAAGTTGGTCGTTGCTTCCGATGTTTGGGCTATGACCACGTAGCCAGAGGATGCAAGGGACCCGACAGAAGAAACTGCTATGGGAATTGTGGTAACGTAGAGCACACTAGAAAAGAATGCAAGGATAAAGAATGCTGTGTAGCTTGCAAGAACAAAGGGGTTGAAGATGAACAAGCGTCCCTTATACAGAGAAGCCCTTGCACGATTAAAAGAACATACGGAACTAAAGTTTCTGCAGATAAATCTGGGTAGAAGCCAGAGAGCTCAAAATTTACTGATGCAGAGAGCAAGTCAGAATATTGACGTGCTACTTCTTAGCGAATCTAACTGTTGACAGGACCTGGCTGAATGGTACCAGGAGAGTACAGGGAGAGCGGCTATCGTCTTTTGCAACCCGCGACTCAAGGTGAGCAAGTACAAGTCAATTATCCACGGCTTTGTGTGGGCGGAGACAGAAATCCTGAGGATATATAGTTATTTTTTCTCCCCAAACGATAGACTGCAACAATTCATGGATAAACTTGAGGTACTGGAAGAAAGCATAGGCGAATCCAAACGAAATGTACTGTTGACCGGAGATTTCAATGGGAAATCCCCCGAGTGAGGCGAAGAAAGGATGGACAGAAGAGGAACCCTAATAAGTGAAATGAAAGGACATGGTAGTAATAAATAGAGGAATTAAACTAGCGTTTAATAGGGGAGACGCCAAGTCAATAATTGACCCGACTATCGCAAACCAGCAGTTCGCAGGTCACCTTGAAGAATGGGAAGTCCTAGAGGAGGAGGCCCTAAGTGACCACAAGTATATATCCTTTAGGATTGTAGGACGTTAGTTCTTCAAACAACCGTCTTACAGAAGGCGAGAAAACTGTCCAAAGCGGGCATGGCATGCTCGGAGGCTTAATGAAGAGAACCTGAGAAGATCCCTGATAGAATCTAGGTACATTTAATAACTACGGTGGGGAGTTCAACCCCAAACAATAAACAGTATGGCAGACAGGGCTCGAAAGGTAAACCAGGCTGCAATCTATCGACGCCCCTAAAGACAATCAGCAGTTATCGTGGAGGACCAAAACATTGGTGGACACAGAAAATATCCCTTCTAAGGAGTAATTGTGTAGCAGCCAGAAGATGTACGAGGGCAAAGGGGGATGCACATCTAAGAAGGGATTACAAGCGGAAGAGGAAGGAACTCAACCGCTCAATAAGAAGACGCAAGGACATATGCTGGAGAAAGCTGCTATTAGGAATTGAAAACGATCCGTGGGAATTACCTTATACAATTGTTATGAGGAAGTTGAATGGGAGGCAAAATATCCCTGCTCTAAATGGTAAGACGTGGGTCGAAGAAATAATTAGGCATCTATTTCCCAAACGCCCAAAAAGGAAAAGGAACAGCTATGACAAAGCGGTAGAGGCAAACATGTTCACGACTCGTGAACCTCAAGTAGTTTGTAGATGTCTGAAAGCAGGCAAGGCACCTGGGTTGGACGAGATACCGAACGAGATACTAAAAGTAATCACAGAATATCCGAACTCTCAGAATATTGGAACTCTTCAATGAGTGTATGAGATATGGAGGCTTTGTCAAAGACTGGAAGTGTCAGAAGCTTGTACTATTAAGGAAAGGACACAAGCCGGTGGTTAGTGCATCATCGTACAGGCCCATCTGCCTTCCGGATACCATGGGCAAAATTCTGGAAGGCCTGATTCTTCAGCGCTTGGAGAAACACATGATAGGACTGAGCAGCTTGGCTCATAACCAGTATGGGTTCCGTAATGGCAGATCGACGATCGTCGCTATCAGGGAAGCAGTCGAACTGGCAAAAACGGCATGAGAAGGTAGCGGCAGGAAGAAAGGATTTTGCGCCCTTGTAGCAATAGACATTCGGAACGCATTTAACTCCTTCGGTTGGGAAGATATAAAAGAGGCATTAGAAAGACGGAAAATCCCAGACTACCTGAAGAATCTTATAGGAGACTACCTAAGTGAGAGGAGCATTATACAAGGAGATAATTGGAGAATAAAAAAAATTACAAGGATCTCGGCTAGGCCCAATGCTATAGATCCATTGGGCTAGGCCCAATGCTATGGTTTACGATGACTTCTTAAAGATGCCTCTCCCAAGGGAAGAAAGATTAAGAATTTGCGGACGACGCCTTGATTGTAGTCACAGCAGGAAACGAAGACATTCTTGAGATGCGAGCGAATGAAGGCCTGCATAGAGCAAAAAGATGGTTATATAAACGAAACTTAGACATAGCGACAGAGAAAACAGGAGCAGTCCTGGTCACCAATAGAAGGGGCTTTAGGAAGCCGAGAATAGAGGTGGGAGGCAACGGAATACAATGGAAGAAACACATTACTTATTTAGGAGTAGAAATCGACAATTGCTGGAGTTTTGTGCATGGGGAGAAGGTAGCAATGGAGGCAATGGAAGTGGGAGGAAACCTAACACGACTAATGCCGAATATTGAGGGCCTGAGGGAAAAGAAAAGACGACTGGTAGCAGGATCAGTCCTGTCCAAAATGCTACACGCAGCTCCGGCATGGGCGGGCGCTATGAAAGTAGAAAAGTATAGACGGCTGTTGTCGGTACAGAGAGGGGTAGCACAGAGGATCATCTCTGCCTACTGAACAGGCTCTGAAAGTGCCGCCCTTGTGCAAGCAAGCGTACCCCCTATCGACCTTCTGATGAAAGAAAGAACATCCGTCTACGAAAATCTGAAAGAAATGCAGACTCCAGAACGGGTGAAGAGGGAAGCAAGAGCGGAGTGCTTTCAGATATGGCAAGATCGCTGGAGAAAAGTAACTACAGGTAGACGGACTTATAGTCTAATACACGATATTAAGAAATGGGTGGAAAGAAAGCACAACGAGACAGATTACTTCCTGACACAAGCCTTCACAGGCCATGGAAGCTTCAGTAGCTACATATACCGCTTCAAAAAGAAAGAGGACAGTAGGTGAACCACGGAGGAACCTGCGGAACAGAAGATGACGCAGATCATGTATTTTACTGCCGAGATTTTTAAGTTGACAGAGAAATAGCCAACTCTCACATTTGAAAAGAGATCTCACCAAACAATATAGTAGAAGAAATGCTAGAAACAGAAGAAAACCGGATAAAAATTCATAGCTACTTGAAAAGAGTTTCAAAACCTTAGGGTGCAAAATGAATTTCCCCTGCTTAAAAAAAAACAAACAATAAATATAAATAACAATTAATAATTTAATAATAATAATAATAATAATAATAATAATAATAAATTAAAGAAATTATATTAAAAATTAATATTTTCTGTTTTGGCTATAGGACTTTGATCCTGAAAAGAAAAAAGCTGTTTGCCGAAGTCTGCGTTACGTGGCTCATACTTTAGGTGCATCTCTCCAATTTTACAGCCTAAAAGAACCTGGTTTAATTAAAAAAGCAAAGGATCTCTTGAGTTATCATGGATTTGGAACATCTCCAATGTGAGTAGCAATGAACTTCAATCATATTTTTATTTGTTTATTATATATTTAATGGCTTACTCCGATTTCAGAAAAAGTATCTCACAAGATTATAACAAACCTCTCATCATACCTCCTGGTTCTGATTCTATGCAACAAATTGGTGGGCTAGGTTCTGTTGGAATGCCTCCTCGTAATAGAAATGTTGCCCAAAAGGGACCAGGTGCAGCATTAGAACATTGGAAACATACTTTTACTACTCATTTTCCACAGGTGCATGGATTAAATCTATTTCTCTCTAACAAATGTATATTTGTTTCAAATATTTTTTTATTGGTATTCATTCAATTGAATAAATATTTAATTTTTTATTTCTTGTTATAGTAGAGAAACTATTTTACCTTATACTTTTAGGAAGCATCAGAGAAAAATGTAATGCCAGAGGATCCGTGTAAAGACCTGAATTATCTGGAACCTGTGATTGATGATTTGAGGATGCAGAAAGATGAAGTGGGTAACTTGCTTTATTAATACCTTTTTTTCCTGCCTCAACTTCATAGTGGATCATTTAAAGATACCATTACTTTTGTATTTGGAGGCCCATGAGCAATTATGATTAATATACCTTGGTACTGTAAAGCTTTGTGGCATTATTTAATTGTGAGTTCTTGAGAACTCCAGAGCATGCATTATGGCAATATATCTTACCTTTTCCAAATATGTTTATAAAATCAAATGTTGGTAATTAATCTTATGACTCTGCATTAAAAGATTTGAAAAATAGAAAAAATAATTTTCCCTTTTTACAGGAATTGGAATTGTATTGCAGAGAAGTAGAACGAAGATCGAAGTTTCGCTCTGATCTAGACTTGGATATATAAATTTAAGGAAAACAATATACAATAAAACAATGTTTGTGAGTTCAAGCTCTGTTTGGCAGTAGTATTGAAATTAATAGCATCTTAAAATTAAAATCGATTTTTTATTAAATTAATTATATTTACTTTAAATTATTGTGTCTATTAACAGTATGTTAATTAAAATAAATGTAATTTTAAGAAAAATGCTGATCAGTGCACTAATCTTTTTATAAAGCACTATTTCAATTTAAAGATAGATGGGCAAAAACAATTCTCACATTATTTCATATCCCCACGATGAGTTTATCTACTTTTGGAAATTATCCTGTGTCGTAAAAGTATCAATGAAAATGACAATTACAATTGTTCACAATACATTGTTTATGCTGTAAGTAACATTGCTAATGAGAGCTGATGTGGATGGCTACCACTAGCTATACCATCCAAAAGTTCACTGTTGATAAAATGTGCTATGTTGTCTGCACTGTTGATAAAAAATACTTAGTGCAGAGAAAAAAAATCGTGGATCAGAAATAGTGGAAAAAATCGTAACTCAGATTAAGTTTGTTTAATGGAAAAAAGGTAATAATTGAAACAGTCTGTATTATTCTAAAATAATTCTGTTCTAACAGTGTGTGTGTGTATGTGTGTATGTGTTTTTCTGGATCAGTCTTGTGATAGGCTTGAAATATATAAGAAATAAGCATTGCATTCTTCTTCAAAATTAAGTTGGATAGTGAATGTATCAGTGACTGAAGGTTGAACAGATATTAGATTTTTTAATTCTATAATTTTGTGATATAATACTTAATGATCTGCAAACAATTGTAAGCTAATGATGTTCTAATCAATATTATTTCTATATTAGTCGACATGTTTACAAAAGTAATTATACAACAATGTTTTATGTAAATATAGTAATTAAACTGAATTGTTCTACAAGATTGTTGAAGACACTTAATTATTACATTATTGACAATCAGTGTGTGTGTGTGTGTCTATAAAAAGAAAATTGTGGAATAATTTCCTTAGAATTACTTCCCGGTTGTTTGTTTTTAATTAAAGATGTTATAAACATATTGAATACACAGAATAAAAGCTAAAATTGCCATTAGCAAAATTACTGAAAAACATGGCAAAGAAAAAATATTTTAAAATGTAATGTATGTTTATGTACTAGTGTTTTCTAACGTGCTTAGTTTGATTCAATTGCAACAATTTGTTGATAAACACACTGTCTGAATATCTTGTTTGTTTTAAAGATGGTGTTATAAATTTGTCCTTTTGTGATTAAAATTTACAAATCTTGAATTACTTATTGTTGTTGAGTATCCCAAAGTGATTCTCCTGTGAAAGCTATTTTGTTGTAAAGAATAATTTCCTAATTGATAAAGAGCAATGCTAGATTTCGTATTAGTGTATCAGAACTTTACCAATACAAAAATGTTATCAACGGAATTATGGTAGCCTTTACAATCAGCCTCATACTATGCACAAAATTTAATTAATAAAACTGTTTTTTGTGAGGAGCATTGTAGAACAATTTGTGTATCGTTAATATAATAAATGTTATTTCACTTTAAGAAAAATTAATTTCCAATTATGCACAATTGGTTTGCAAAGTTTTCAGTTCATTAAAAAGGCATAAACCATCAAATTCCTTTGAGCTGGAAAATTTACATTGGGTCCGCTGAAATAACATTAAAAAATCAACTTTTATCCCAAGCTGCGCGCACATTGCAGGTTAAAACAATTTAAAATTGCAAAGGATGGGCGCTTAATAAAAACGGTACGTGTGGTGTGGTTCAATAAAAAAATGAATCAATTCGACCTGATACTGATGTCGGGTGTCATCACATTTGTTTCTCTTTATTCCACTCTGAACTTGTGATGATTGCCCTGCGCAAAGCGAAACAAGCCGTGCATGATCACAATATTCATATATTGTAGTGCTCTACAAGCTTTGCAGTGCTCTGCAAAGCTCTTATAGGTCCTCACGTTGCTTATGTTCACGCCAGCGCACGCACGCAATTATCGGCACGAAGGAAACGGACGTAGTGTTGCTGGTTACCAGTAGATGTCACAGCTATCGTGAGAACGAGGTTGTTTTGGCGCATGCGTGGGAGGCCCCTCAGTTCCTTACCGTTCCTTACGTGAAAATCGGTGTTACTGTGGCAGGGGATAGGCGAACCTGTCATTGTCGTCTTTCTCGTTCGACTAATAAGAGGAATAAGGTGTTACATGTTGTGTGAAGGTTAGTTTGTGACGGAAACAGCCCTTCAGCTGTAGAAGTTGGTTTCACTGTTCAAAAAAAGGCCAAGGTAAGTCAAATTGGAAACAGGTGCATTATGACATGTATTCTTCCATCTGAGAGGTTTCAATCTGTGAACTAGTTTATATTGTTGTCACGCATTCTATTTATGTTTTTATTATAATCTAAAACTACTTTTTGTGAACGCGAATCATCAATAATTGTCGCAAATTTGTTTAGTGGTCTCTCATGAAAACTCAAAGAACTAGCGTAGTTGTCGTTGTGTACAAATATTTCGCGGGAAGATTAATAAAATAATTTTAGCAGCATTAGCTTTTTTTGTGGTTAGTATTTTATTTGGGTGTCGTGTGACGATTCTGTAATATTATTAATAAACAATTAACTTGTTGGTATAGCTAGAGTATCTGTTCATATTAAGATTAAATACTCAGGAAGTGTTTTATGAATTGGCACACTGCATCATTTTTATGTCTAGCAAAAGGAAAACTTGGATTTTACTGGGCCCTTTTCGAAAATCACTGCCAGCTTCAGCACGTGTCATGAAAATTGTTGGTTGAGGCTGCAAGATGGAAATATCTAGTTCATTGTCATGATTTTGTGTTTTATCAAACAAAGTTGTACATTTCGTTTATCATATGTTGATTGTTTTATTCACGACTGGAGGTGGATTGCTGTGCCTTCACCTTTGAAGAGAGTAATTCCCTTGTACGGGATGCAGTGGCACAGCTGGTATGTTGGGATGACGGCTCACTCGTAATGTACCCGCCAAATATTGAACATAATTTATTGCTGATACTGTTGTGATTTTTGTTTTTAGTAAAAAATTAGCCATCGTGGTAGCTGATATCCTTCATTGACGTTTCAAGAAAAAAAAGTTTTCGATAGTCCATTTATTTTCGAAATTATATTGAGCCATTTTTGAATTTTAATCTTCGTGAAATTTATTTACATAAATAAAAATTGAGGTGGAACAGTTGTTGGAACGAAAAAAGGGCCGGAATTTTTTCTGAATTATTGAGCATTGAGTGTTTCTTAATTATTGAATGAAAATAGATTTTAGGATTATTCATGAACAAATTGCTCCAATGACGATATATCTAATAATAACTTTCGCCGATTAATTGGTTAATAGAACATCGCTCGCGATATTTGATCTTTTTCCAAATGATAATGCGCTTTGGGAATACTTTCCCGTACATATAAACGTGTTTATTGGACATTCCTGGAAGTTGTGGTCTACCAAGTGGACGTTATGGAACGTAAAGTTATGTGAAATTGGCGATTAAAGAGAGGCTGGTGGGGTAATGTGTAGATTGGAACGCGACAGTGATCCTTGCCTATTTGTCTACTTCCCAGCTTCGAGTTGACCAACGATTTATAAATGGTTTCGTAAGAAATCAGCAAGAGGCGACGAAACGGGAATATCATTGACAAATTATTTTTAATTGATTTAAAACGGAGGAAAATCCGGAATGGATACCTTCCCTCGTATGTACTTTACATTGACGCATTTTATTTTTCGCAATATTTTGTGGAAGTCTTGATGATTATTAATGGTTTTATTAGAATAGTAATCTAAGACAGTTAAGTTGTCCTAGAATTGTGCATTTCAGCACATGTTTAGCTAGAGAGATTATACAATTTTTTTCCAAATTTCATTGGAATTTATTTTAATTGCTAATGGTGACACTTGCATGTATATTAAGGTGATTTTGTTAATGATTCAGCAAGTCATAATTTGTTAACCACAAAACAGCATTATAAGTAATCAGACGTTTCTTCTGCTGATGTGCAGGCCTCAACGCTACAAGTAAAACATTTATAATGGGGGGAAAACTCGTGAAAATGATAAAATTTTACCCTTAAGAAAACTGCAAGCACCAAACAACAAAACACTATGTTTATAATATTTAGGTTAAACGTAATAGGTTGTTAAGTTATTGTAGGTACGTACTCGAATTCGAGCAGTGTCACACCCATTGGAGGGAAGGTTTCAGGCACCCTGAAGCCGATGACACGTATTCACAAATTTAGTTTTACTTTTTCTCATACTACTTACGTAATACAGACACATTATTGTAATGCTGCAGTAAAAAAGAGATTGTTCGTCATAAAACTCGTTTTTTGAGTCCCTTATACCGATAAAATTGATAAATCTTGTTCCTGTATGTAGTAAATATCTTTCTATGAAACTTCGTGTAGTCAAAATCCACATTTTGTGGATTCTGATACTGAAAAATTGGTTTAAGGCAAAATATCTGTATGTGAAGAACTCTAACGGCCAAACCGTAGGCAGGGGTTTCGACGAATATGATAATCCCCTGAGGATCTGGCTGAGTTCACGGTTAATTTGAAACGGATATTTTGCTAGATTGATTGGTAATGTTTTACATGGTCTTAAGGACATTTTCAAATTTTTCTCGGAAATGGGTGCAATTTTTTCCCTTATCAGACTCCGCAATTTAAAAGGCACAGGCCCGATTTTCGTTGAACTTTCTATAGTTTTGAAAATTGAAAAGTTTATTTTTCGGCGACTTCGTCCTATTTTGAAGATTTTTTCTTAATGAAATATATTCTTCAAAAGTAGATCTTTAAATGAGTTAGTTTTTTCTATTCAAAATGTTTTTCCCAAAGCTGATAAAAATCGCGCGCTGATATAAATACACAGGTCTAATTTTTGTTGTACTTTGAATCTCCGAGATTGCAAAAATTACGAATAATTGGAGAAAGTATGTTGTAGAACCACTAGTTTACTCCTTTTGTATAGTAATAAAAGTACTTAGATATCTCCGTGTTATACGTCATAAATAACTACAAATCAACAGATAAAAATAAAATTGAAATTCTGCATCAATAGTTTTTTTTTAATAAAAACACAAGTCGGCTGGTCACTACAGCTATACCCCCTCCTCTTCGCCTAGAAAAGTCCTGGTTACGCCACTGATATTACAGTAATGATTATTTCAGATCTCATCATCCATAGATAACTTCAATACACAGTTGATAAACCACACAGTCGATATTACGAGATACTGGAACCAATGTTTATGGCGTTGGCGTTGGTAAATTCTTTTCAAAAGAAAACCAATAATGTATAACAATATTCATGTGACATGCTGACGATTGTCTTGGAGTGGAATTGAACATATTTAAAACATTGATATTACTGCCAGTGCTTGTAGATCTGATTTACATAGTACATCTGACTGTAATTTAAAATGACAGTCGCCCATTTTTTCAATATTACTCCTGAAACAATGTAATACCAAGCCCAGTTAAATAGGACCAATCACTGTGTTGGGTAGCAAGTGCTCACAAAACAGTTGTGGAAAACTAAAATATTTGTTCGTGCTTTCTTTTGTTGCGTGAATCGACTGAAAAGTGTACGTTATCAAGTTGGCGACACACCTTGGGGGGGTAAAATTTGAACTCCCTCCACGACTCTCAACTTCCTCTCCTATTGCCCATCGTTCACAAAGACGTTTCATTATCATCATCCAATTTAATGATTCTCGTGACCCGACCAAGCGTATTGTGGTGGCGTTTCTTTTATCTCTAGCCTCTCCTGCAACGTGTTCTGGGCGGAAGTGAGGTTTCGCCGTCTTCCTGTGAGGAAAACACTTCCTCCACCCGTCTATCTCTGTTGCCACTGCGACTCCTGTAAGCCCAAATGAAGGCCTCACAAGCCAACATTCGAGAGCCGCAGGTTGGGATTCAAAATGCGGCAGCCCATGCTTGCATTCTGCTCGTAGAAATTGCCTTATTTTTTTTATGCGATATGAATTTGTGGTTTTATCCTCCGAAGACTTTGTATATTATCTCAGATTTACTTCGCCAGTTTCGAAGGTGGTAATAAGTGGTGAATTTAGGGACTACTACTACTTGTACGGTTTCCAAGCACCTAATAGTTTTGCTCCCCTCTCCGGAAATATCTTCAGATTTTCTTACAAAACACGAATTATATTAGAATAACTTTTTGTGCAAATTAAAATTAACAAATTGCTTATAGAATTGAATTCGTATTTGTAGGCACGAAATTAAAAATGTATTTAAATAAAAATATATGCTTAGTTTCGAATAGACTATTTAACAATTTTTTTTACATATATGTAAAATTTGTAAATGTAAAATTATAGATTTATGATTTTTTTCGAATATTGTATGAACTTTTTCCGGGGCGCCGCCTCCTACAGATTGGAGCCCCCTGAGCAATTGCTTATTTGCAGGGAACAAGCAACTGCTTGTAGGTAAATCTAGCCCGCTGGGGAGGGGTAATGCATGGTAATTCCTACGTGGGGGTACCCATTGTCTGTAAAATACCTGATTTTGCAAGCTTCCAGAACTTGCAGTTCGGTTCGCTCAGTACAGTTTTGCGGAGATGCCGTTTTTACCGTAGCCTACTAACGGAGCGGCGCTGAGAGCTGGCGAGAGCGCCTCCGCTCGGTGAACATTGCAGCGGCCTTGCAGACCCACGCGGTCCCTAGGCGAGATTGTTACCCTAAGAAGCCACAGGAGTTAGTCTCGGGATCAATGACCTTCCAAAAACGTGTAAGGTAACGTAATAGTAACCAAGAACAGTAATGTGAACATGTCTTCCTGTGTTTCGGGAATCTTATTACCGTCCTGAAACGTGTTACGAGCATGAATGATTTCATGCGTAGAATCTACGCCTTCATTTTTATTGTTCTCAACTCTTTACCTCTCCTCCTGACTGAAGTACATATCCGCAACTACTCGAACCGTTCTTCAGGTAGTATGGTTGGGTGACTTCAGTGAAATGCAGGGAAAACTTGTTTCAGGTTAAAATATAAACTGTACTGTTCCTCTCAGAGAGATTGCACTTACAGTGAAGAATTTTGTAAAAATAAGGGTTCTCATATCGAAAGTGTAAGTAGAGGTTTTCTCGTTCGTGTGTTGTATTTCAATAGTACTAAGAAAATAAGATATAAAAGAAAAGTGCATTTCAATCATAGAACATTTTAAAATGTATCAGACGTTATAAAATGAACAGGTTTTGTGATGTAATTTCAGAATCACTTAAGCCAAAACTCTTGGGAGATACTTCTCTGATTGGCTGCTGTAAGCACATAGAAAACAAATCGTAACAAAAAGACTGCCTTTCATATATAACGTAATTTTCTAAAACCACAAATCAGTTTTCCTTTTTGTCGATAAAGAATAAGTTTTTAAACGATTTATTGAAATTTAATAGCGCACATCATTTTTCCCAATATCGTTTTGTAATGTTAATGGCTGAACTTTCTCAATTGGAACGGCTATTCTTCATTAACTGAACTTTTTTGATGCAATAAGTTTCGTTGACGTTGAACGGTGGATGGTTTGAATAAAAATACCATTGCATATGCTATTTACTCACGTTTTCTGAGCATGTGCTCAGTGGCGTATGAATAAAACTTCTGAGAAATTGCATCGCATGAGAAAAAATTGGCAAATTTTCAACCTTGATGTAATTTTCCTAGGATCACCAGAGCATATGTCCGCACGTACATGAATAAAAACCGAGAATTTACTAGTTCCGTATTCTCAGACAGAGTATTCTCAGGTTGTTTTGATTCTGGTCTTGAGGTGTCTCAGTTTTGACAGTGAAATTATCGTACCCTTATTGTAACTAGGAGACTGTCAAAAATGGCTTTGTTCATGAATGTAAGAAACGAAAAGATGTGTGGCAAGGCGTAATACAGTGGGAAGCAACTGCAAGAGCATATTGACTTAGCGGTGAGTTGTCGTTGGCATTTAAATTGAAATAATTAATGGCGTTGTCATTGCCAACAATATTGTTTATTACAAGAGCAGCTTTCGATGGCTTATTATCCTTACATGTATATTTTTATTATTATTATTATTATTATTATTATTATTATTATTATTATTATTATTATTATTATTATTATTATTATTTATCGTAACATGTATACTTTTATTTCTACTATCTGCGCCAGGAATTGTATACATATTCATATTATAAAATTACGATCCTTGGGGATAACTACATTAACAAGAGTATAAAAGCATCGATGTCCAAGCAATCTGTAATACAGGCAGTGGTGGATCCGGGGGGGGGGGCTGCATGGGCTACATGGCCCCCCACAAAAGGCCTAGAGTTTTCGTGTGTTACCTTCCTTTATTTGGCAAAATTGATTTAAATGTTTATTTATATTAGAATTATGTAATTATTTAAACAACAATATTGTATACTACAATATATACTCTACAAAAACAATATACAATATAACAAATGTGTTTATTATTTAACAAAGATCTATTATTCCCCCCCCCACAAAAAAAGATCGGCTAGATCCATCCCTGAATGCAGGTGAATGTGTCCTAGCCTGAATCGCTAAATGACGTCAGAATATGAAAACATTCAGACATTTACAAAATAATAAAACTAACGAAGTCCTTCTGTGAAATGGAGGATATTGCATTGTCGGTTTTGATGACCCTATACGTATCGTAATCCACACAATCAGAAAGGGCTTATAAAATATTTCTTTCTGGGAAACCTGTTATTATAGAAGGATGCTCTGGGCAAACGAAACAACGCTTTCGCATTTTTATTTGCTCTACTATGAATGAAATTGAAGCTTAAATTCGAAAACTACTAGTCACTGTCAAGGGCAGTCTTCGTAAGTAACGACGTCAACATGCAAACTAGGTAAGTTAAACTCGGAAAGTTGCGTATAGCTCGAAGATGAACAATTTCTCAATAGCTGCTTAGACAAATGAATATTCTCAATTTACAATGATAATATACTGACCACTCCTAGAATGTTTTTGTTCGTAAGAAGTCGAGAAAATACTCATTGGTCGGAGATCATACTCGGACGTCACGCTATGCGCGTGAGAAGATTGTTCGTAAATGCTGCTCTTTTTATTCATACCATCCACTATGTATCATAAAATGTTTCGTCTTTGTGCACGAAGTTATATCGTAGTACTATATTTCTGTGAAGTTATCGGGATAGTATTGCAGACGTTTGAGGATCTACGAGGTGCCATAATGATTTCATCAACCATTGTTTTAGTATTAAGTTGGGTTAAGATGTATTTATTAAGCCATCACTATATATATATATATATATATATATATATATATATATATATATATTTCAATGAACTGATCTATATATGAAAAATCAAGTAATACAAATATTAGAAAAAAACGTTTGAGGATTCATTTATATTATTAAAGAATTGGCGGAAATAAATTCTTATGTATCTCCCTTACTAAGGGAAGTAGTGATAGCCTCGGTAGTTTTTACGGAATATAATTCTCTGAAAATATCGGGATATAGTAGTGAACCCACTAACTTTCCATTTCTGGGTAATAGGGTTCAAATCCAGGGCACATCATGTAGAATTACGAATTTGCGTCCGGAGCTCTCCCACAGGGAGCCTCTCATTCTACCATTCTTTCGTTATCATTCTCCTAATCAACATTACATCATTCACAATCTCTAATATAAGGCGAGACTTGGGCACGGAGTCGTCAGAAATGCACATGTAAATTGAATCGGTTATTTCGAAAAGGTCGCTTTTCCAATCTTAACGAAAATTAGTTGAGGCCACCGTTTGATTCGGAAAATTATGCTTTTTGCCTTGATGTATGTGAAAACGTAATATATCTTCTTTCGTATATATCTTCTGTTCGTTAATTTAGTCTAAACACGTGTTGCTCTCTTGTTCACTTCGAATAGGCCATTTCTCCGGAGACATGACATTTCCTAACAACGTGCTTGCGCGAACAATTGATGGAAATGTGATCTTTTTGAAACATCCTATTCAATTGATTCGTAGGTTTAACTCTACAACAGGAATAGTTTATAGATACGCAGCAACAATCAATTATCAGCTCGTACCATACCCAGAATTTTCTTTTACGGGAAGCTCGACCAGTCAAAGTTTGACATAAGAATATTGAAGCTTAAACTGGCGGAGATCTTTGTGTTGGATGTGGAATATTAAATGCGTAATATGTTGCTCAGCGACAAAATTAGGGATCATTTTCATTTCAAGATGTGAAAGCCCGTGATATAATTCATTAATGAATGTATTTGTTCGTGTAAAATTGTCAGATTAGTTAAAAATTAATTTTACATTACGCAAAGTATGCAAATGTCAAAAGACATTACCATGAACTGATCTCACGCTGTCATGTGAAATTGTTTATTTCCAGAGAGACTTTAGTTCCCTTGCCTTTTAGCTATATATTCTTTCAAAACCACCTTAGCCACTAGCTCATTTAAAGGGATTTAGATAATGGACGACGAAGTTCTCGAGAATGTATTATTTTGGATCGCACTGACTTGTGAACATTTTCAGAAACAATCGAATGTTTATAATCTACACATCTGATCCATCTGCGGACCGTCACCGCCCACTATGGTCACTCACTCTGCTGCGTAGTTGTTGGATCGAGCGCGTCTGTTTATGCCTAGACGAACGTGCGTACTGAACAACCTGAAAATAACTTGTGATTTTGACCCCAATTTATATGGGATTTGCCTTATTATATAATGAATTGATGTCACCTCCTGTGTGCCACATAGTATGAGTGTTTGAGTTTGAGTGAGCGGAAGAACCATAATGAATACTTTATAAAACATGTTTAATATAACAATTTAATTTCTATAGTTTATTACCCAATAAATTTACGCGACGCTTCTTGTTTCAGACATCTACTGATAAACAGCGTTCAGAATTGTGTTTATGCTTTACGTGTCGTTTTATGGTTGACACTGTTGTACCGCACCTCAGCAAACAATATTATTCTGATGACAAATAGTTTTTGTCGCTGAACTCTTGAATTTACTTTTGTTTTGCAAACGTATGTCTATCTTACTAATTTTTAAAGACCTTTGCGAGCCCTTGTCGTTGAGAAAAAGGACCTGTCGGCTAACTAATAATACTTTGTAACGCCTAATGTGCATTTGAAGAGAGTGAGTGAATTAAGAAAAACCCAGACATTCTGGTTTGTTACGGAAGTCAAATAACGTGATATATGTTTTTTGCATGCTGCTTGAACAGTGACAGTACAAACATTAGCGTTATATGTTTTATTTAAAACGCGTTTTATATTCAATTTTTAATGGAATTGTTACAATGCTTTTGCGGAAACCGAAGATTCTGAGAAATCTTCGAACCGCATTTCTAGTGGAAGGTGTATGTATTAAAAAACATACACACCTTCCTTGGTATAATTATAATAAGCCTTTCTGGCCATATCTGAGATGGTTTTATCGGTGGAAGGAGGATGTGATCCGAATGATGATGATGGAAATGGTGATTTGAATGAGGGGGAAGGGAAACCTGAGAAAACCTGCCGCGAACCAGCGTTGTCCACCACAAATTCCATATGGATCGACCACGAGCCAACCTTGAAGAGGAAGGTGTGTTTAATTGTGTGTAAAATTATTGGGAAGTGTTCGAGAAATAAAATCAGGTAATATGTTGCGATCATCTCTGCCCGCCTCCAACGACACATTACGTTGAGGAGGGATGTTTTTTAAACTCTCAGAACTGTCCAAACTACGGAAAGCGGCGTTTGTTGAAGGAGTATAAGAAGTTGACACCACGTTTTACACCTAAGTTTTTGTTCAAGTCCCTGTTATTTTTGTGCCGATAGCGCGTACTTATCCGAAAGTTTCTTTTAAAGAACTACAAGAAAATGTGTCTGAACAATCACAGTTTCCTCATCGAATGGAACTTCTCGATTGATTTGATTGACTTTTTGGGCACATCAACTGCTATGGTCATTAGTCACGTAAGTGTAGTGATTGTTTTATCCTGGGAGATGGCTGTGTTCCTCCTCCACTGGATAGTGAGATGCGGCGCAGACTTACACGTCAGCTTGCTGGGATTTCGGCCTCTGGTGTCTCCCCGAGCGGGGCAACGCCCTAGCCGGGATATGTTGAAAATGGTGGTGTAGTGCATGAAAATGTATATGTATGTAAGGGGAGAGGATAGGAAAGATGGCGAAACGAAATATTGCGCGCGGTCCGTTTCCCGATTGTTAGGGTTCTCCTCCGGCTTTTTCTTTTACGTAGAAACCACGGTAAACTATCGATCAGAGCAGGCGGCCGCTAGAATTCTCCTCCAGAGAGCGGCTGAATTCGACCTACACGTTGTATCATTCTTCTTTGTGCTTGGCAATTGGCTTCGGCAGAGGCAGTGTTGCCGCGCTTTGCTGCGTGCGCGCTGTAGGATCCTTCGCGGTCAATTTAAAGCGAATACTAAATTTCAGTCTTATCTGCCTGCTTGTCTGTACGGACACAACAGCTCCTTACGGGGCCAAGACCAATCAGCGGCGTCCCGACCTTTGCGGACATGGGTTCGGGTACGTCTGGATAGCATAAATACATTCCTTACGCCGTATTCAGGTCTTCTTAACATAAGAAGTGATCTTTCTCATCGTCACACAGCAACAGATACTGGGACATTGCAAGGAAAGCGCACACCGTAACCTGCTCCGACCGGGAATCGAACCCGGGTTCGCGCCCTGGAAAGTGAGCACGCGGACCACTGAGCTATCCCCAGGGGCAGATTTCAGTCCTATACTCGTGATGTTTTTCAATCCGATAACAATATTGTCTCTATTCTTTTAATGACGTAAAATTTTGATATTGGGCGTCGTAAATGCTTGGGAGAAACGCTCAGCCGGTACGGCGCTCTATCCCTTCATGTATTGATTCCGAATTTGTGGCAACAACGGAACATTACGTCATTGGAAAAGCTGCTGCTATTATGTGTCCACTAGGAAGCTACTGTGGCGTCATCACGTGTCTAACATCAAGCACAAAGAAGTTTGGTTCAACGAATAGCTAACAAGCTAGTGTCAAAAATCCGTCACTATCAGGACACGAACCCTAAAACCTCTCAGTCAAAGTCGCTGCAGAGTTAGTGGCGTTGCCAGCTCTGGGCTATACTTAGCAGGTGGAACTTCTCGAAGTCTCGATTACTCCTCTATGCAAACATTTCTTAAATAACAATAAAGGCATGGCGTACCTTAAAAAAGGAATCTAATTAAAGTAATAAATATACTTTGCGAAAGCTCCTTCATATCTCGCAAAAGAGCAATGTTTTCAAAGCTGTTTGTTTTGTCGATAGGTTTTTTTGTAAATAATGTTGAATTCAACTGCCCTGATGGAAGAATATTTCCTAGTTTTACTACTTGTGACGTTCAGGCGTTTTAGAATCTCCCAAACAAAGTCTTCGGAGCTTGAACGCTCCATACACCTGCACGTTCTCGGTCACGGTGATGCTTTCGGTGCGCGTGCACAGTTATGGACGCCCGTTCTCAGCTTAATGATATGAAAATGGCATCTCTGCCCGTCTGCGTAGCGCACACTCAGGGAATTAAGTGAAGACGCGCGATTCTGTCACGGAAAGTTGACAGAAACGGATACATGAAGGAACCAAGAGAAATCTGAGAAATCTCCTACTCAAAAAATACGATGCAGTTTTTCAGTACTTAGCAAACTTCTAATTAATTGTAATATATGAACTCGGTAAAATCCCTGTAAATGTGAGTGATAAATGCGTCAAGACTATTAAACAGGCTCTACGGAGATAGTTGGTGTATTCATCGCTCTCTCCAAATTTTGTTTTGGTAAACTTCGGCCATCCTAAGTAACTTCTATACTTTTGTCCCAAAACATAAATTGTATATTCGTGTGCATGCGTGCCATGGTCGTGTAAGTAAAAATTTGATAAGAAATAATCTCCTGCCTTATGAAGAGAAGCGAATCATGATCAGACTTTCTATATGAATTTGAGGGAACTTGGGCTCTTTAAGGCCCCTACTAGATTGCCGACTTGTCACCCGTGGCCATCTGATAAAAATCCTTTCTTTTCACTTCACCTGTGAAATGAAGCGAATGTGAAGCGGTTTATCCCATAGTTCACATATTCCCTCTTACTACTCGTATACCATTGCCAATCTTTGTGGCTCGTGGTGGAACTGACTACTGGTTAGCAAATAACCATGAAATTGCTTGGTTTATCAAAGGAATACGATTCAAATGCTGATTAGTTAATTATGTCGTAGTTCATTTGTGGGGGAAAGAAAATAAAATATCTCAACTTCAAAAGAATGCATAATTCTGTATTTCAAAATCCATTCAACCCAGAGCAAATCAGAATTTCAACATACGATCTTGAAAAAAATAACTGTTTTTGAAGGGTGATTGCACGCTGGATGGTTCATTTTCCTTTTGAATCAATTGTCTGTGTGATCCTTCATGTATAGAACGATTTTCCTAAGGATGAGCCAAAGTGACAGTTCGCGAAAACAAGTGAACATCACATGTATTTCAGAGAAGTATCCCTCCGCCGCGACAGCTGTTCAGCCACGCCCCTTCGTAAAGTGCTAATGGCTCCTGTGAAAACATCCCTGTGCACAAGTCTAAGAGTTTCGCTGAGGTATATGCACGTACGCGAGTCCGGGAAATATTTAAATTTAATTTCGTATGTGGAAAAAGTTTTAGCATACTCTCACAATCAGTAAAAGAAAAACTGCCACGAATGTGAATGGAAAGCCCTCAATCACAGCTTGCCACACAATAGCACAAAGGCCGGAACCACGTGCATCGGTACGCATCTCGCATTCAAGTCTCGGTTTTAAAATAAACATAATATTTATCACACAAAAAGTAAATTCAATGTAATATATAAAGAAAAAAGAATTTTTACAGAAGAGCACATAATACTGCACTTCCTAATTGTAATTATTTCTCACGGCGCACTATATTTTTGTCGGACGAGGACATCACAGAAGGAAGAGTCGATGCCATTTACAAGTTAGCCAACTGCAAACGAACGAATGCAGGAAGGGAGTCTAATGGGCCCGAGGGCACAACCACCACAGAACCTTCAGTTATGTTGGCAGCACTAGATGTCACTTTGGCTCATCCTTCAATCGCTCTATAGCGTGTGGTATTGGAACGTCATGTAGTATGTGGTACTGGAAGAAACCGGCGACCTTGGTTACTATTTTGCAGTTAACAATCGCTGGTAAGAGATCGAGGTGCGAAACCATAATATTCAGGAGCCTCTTGGGATATTATGCACGTGCGCCAAGAAGGAGGAGGATAATCTTAGACTCCATTAAATAAAATGTTGGAATGCTCTAGTTCTTGGTCTAGAGAATGCGCTCCCTCAGTTGTAAAATATAATTTTCAAAACTCTCTTTGTTGCGAAACACTTCTTCTCAACTTCTTTTGAAGGCCAAATCGTGATTGGACCGTAAGCTGCAAAGTGTACCAACAAGTTTTACCGGTTCAAGTACGAAATATTGAATAATGATCGGGGTGATTGCGGGAGAGACCTGCTTTCCTTCTACCTTCCACGTAACTTTACTACTATGTATAATTCCTGTTCCAGTAATCTCACCGTAAAGACTTAGTTCATTAGACCTCAGTTCACTAGGTCGTCAGTTCGCTAGAAATGCTTCTGTTCCGGTTGGCCAAAACACCTAACTAAATTAATCGTTAAAATGATTGTCTCTGGCAATACGCTAACATTTGTTGTTGGACGTGCGTCTATGGTATAATCGGAATATAAAAATGTTTTTGTTGAATTTCAGGTACGCGAGAGGTTTTAATTTACAAAAGAGCGCCTGTAGTTTTTTAAAACTAAATAATAAAAATATTCATATTATGATTGGTCATATAAATATTCATATAAATTCATATTACGACTGATCTCATATTCATTTAATTGAGTAGATAGTGTGATCTGGTGGGTCGAGAACTCTGATTTTTGTATATAAAACTCATTTTTTGCTTATGTTTCGTCTGGTCATGCTACACCTCGTCAGAGCTTAAGTTAGGAGCAGAGAAGCATGTATGTGAATTGTTTACGTCTTCTAACTTAAGCTCTGACGAAGTCTAGCATGACTTGACAAAAAGTTGGCTACATACAATACATATGTTCCATATAAATTGAGTTTAGCTGAAGCGTATATTCAGCTGAATTCTCAATCCACCAAGTCATAGTACCTACTCAATAAAATGAATCGTGTTTGTAATATGTTTTTAATTTGATTTGATTTATTTCATCAAAGGAAAGAAGAATAAACTGTGTGTGACGTATGGGGGAGAAGTATAATCTGTGCTTCTTCTTGAGCTTGATTCTCCACCTCATTCGTGACTATATAGGTTTTGTGACTACAGAATTTTATAATCGAACGTAAGTTTTGTTGTTGAAGTTAAATGACTTGGAGTTGTGTGTTTCTCGTGAGTTTTACTATTGTACCTTGCCTCCGTATTCTATATATCGACTGCCCTTATTATTTTTTGTCTGCTCAATTTGTGTTTTCTTCAAAGAGCCAGACGTGTTTTATGTAGGCAAGTACGGATTGTTGCACGGTGCTTTGCATGTAAGGAGGGTAAGCGAGAGAGGGATAGAAGAGGAAATCCTCCTACCGCGATTTCCTTAGGTCTGTCGCTTACAGTCAACTCGCATTCTCATCAGAACAGTGTGCCGGTGTTAGCTGCCGCTAGGTAGTGCTTTAAAAACCCTTCACGTTAGAATTTATTAACACATCCACTTTAGTGTAAAGTTGCGACTGAAATTATCGGTACATTTATTGTATATAACAAGCAAAATAACTCCTTTCGTTTACTGTGTGCAGGCATTTAGCGACACTGGCATTATAGAAGAAGTTCCCACTAGAGTGACGACTATTATGCCTTTCAGTGTCCATGCGCAAACCAGGCACCATGCACCGTGCAATGATCTGTGGCAGACTCAACGATGCGCGACATAGCCAAAAAGAGACAGCACGCAGCACGGTATCTTCATAAATCGAAATGCCAGAGATAAAGAATACTTAGGCACGAATGTGGATCCTTTGGCACAACACGAAATACGTTAATTGGATCGTGTCGCCCTAGAGAAGACAGCTGAAATACAACTACATATTGAGCTATTCTAAATTCGGTTCCATTAATATTTCACTTTTTATCATACAGTTATTACATTATAAAATTATTTCAACATAGTTCAATACTTTGTATTTAATATTAATGAAATGGTTTTAAAAATATACTGGTGGGATTGGATTTAAGGATGATAACTGAATTATATTTGCAATTGGTTCACTACTGTTGAATGTTAGGAAAATCTACTGGCAAGAAAGTAGTAGAGAATAACGCGAGTGGCACGTAAGAATGAATAATTCTGATGGAAGTTGTAAAGATATCTACTCTTGATTGTTGACCGAATATTTATACACAAACCTACTCTTTTGCTACAATGAGGGGGGGGGAGGGCAAAAACTTTGAAAGGAAAGGGTGCTTGTTCCTGGAGTTGTATTCATTAGTCTGTCCCGAAAACTACGGGATGGCGATATGATACATGAAAATCATAGGACAGACGTCCATCCGAATAAACATTAATAGTTGGGACGGGGTTTGTAGTTTTGAAATATCTTCTTTCTGCCAGAATTACGAGATTAGGACAATACAACATAAAATCAAAGTTTAAAAAATGCTCTTCAAAATACAAGTTCCCTTTGGCGCAACGTCATGAGTACGGAGTTTGGACTTCTCAATTATTTGAATTTGCAATTTTTCGTCTCTTCCCCCGACTTCTAACACCTCGGTCCTGAATTTTGTATGCGTCACGACACACTGGGTCGTTTGTTAGGCGTTTCTACCGGTTTACTCTTGTAATAGAAACCGTAGGTTCGACTTCGAGGTTCGACCAATGAGGAACAATGAAATTTGCCGCAATTTTAAAACACACCATAATTATAGATTTCGATGTCCTGATTACCGAAATGAACTTCAATTATAGCCATCATGTAAAGTTTTCCTTATTTTCTGAAATTTCGGGTTTGAATATTAAGCGCAGGACGGTAATTGAGCTGGTTTTCCTCAAGCGTTTACTAGCGCTTGGTGCTGTAGCGATGTCATAACACACAACCAGCGCACTACTGTATAATAAACATGACCATTCTCTTTCAAGGGTTAGAGAGGCTTGGAATGGTAGGGATTGTGCCGCCAAGGTTACACTGTAGGGTGTCTTCATCGCAGTCATTTTCTCTTTCGCGTCGAGAATGGTGTTCATAGCATGTTCGTAGTGGGAGAGTTTTCTTTAAAATTAATACGTTTTAAAATAGTGAAATTCTTACATTACATGTTTGTGTGTTGATATCGTTTGTGAAAGTGAGTAGTTCTCAATATGCCACGTAAGTCTATAAGTTCGCTACACTTCTTTCATTACGTTTGAGAGGAGTAGACTACGAAATCATAGAGAGGTGCACTCACACCGATAGTGAAAAAAGCATGTAAATTGTATTTTAAATATAAGATTGGAGATCAGGGCAAACCATGAGCACCCCATTTGTATTGCAGAAGATGCTCGAGATATATACGCCGATGGTTGCAGGGTACACATCCGTCCATGCCATTCGCTATATCCATGATATAGCGAGAACCCAAAGACCATTTAACTGTTACTTTTGTATAACGATGGTGACAGGATTATGCACGAAATCAAAACACACTGTCGAATATGTACTGAAATTAGGCCAGGAGAACACGATGATTCAGTGCCTGTCCCTGCACCAACACTCCAATGGTCTCTCGAGAAAGAAAGATGATTTTCAGGAAGAAACTACGTATTTCTAGTGAGGAAGACTATGATTTTCAGCCGGAGAGGAAGGCACCACACCCCATCTCGCAGTCAGAATTTAATGATTTAGTTCGAGATCTGAACCTGTTGAAAAAGCACGCTGAACTGTTAGGATCAAGATGGAACTTTCTAGAGCGAAACGTCAAGTATTCTTTCTTCTTTTCTATGTATGGTAAACTGGTTTACTGCAACATCTAAAACCTCATGGAAGCATTGGGAAGTTTGGTAGCTGTTTATATTAATTTTCTGGGCAACCATAGAGCTGAAATTACTCAGACCGCGTAAATCGCCCGATTACAACGTACGGAGTTGTGGGATGTAATACGTCTCTGAAAATTCATTTTTTTACACTCGCCTTTAGAGAACGTTTCACCATCAGATAACACATTTCAAAAAAACTTTATAAAGGTAGCTCACCCAATTTGTTAGCCGATTGCTGCTGGAACACAGTATTAAAAACTGAACCATCAGGTCAGGTATTCGAAAACAAAATTAAAATGTGTAATTTTAATTTTATTTTATTTTTTCTAAATTACGTACAGCAGCTGCAACGTCACTACAGCTCCCACTTTTATAGCTCACTATTGGAGTCTGCCTTCCCTCTCCTTTTTTTTTGTGCGTGACTATGAGACACCACGTTAAAAAATCTAAGTATAAAAATGTGTTTTCCTCTATATTAAAGTACTAAATAACCCTGTAGATTACCAAGAGAGATGGCTCAGGACATCAACTGATGTCACTGCAGTATCTCTGACCGGGAGGTCTTAGGTTCGAGTCCTGACGACGGCAGGATTTTCGACACTAGCTTGTCTGCTAGGTCGAATTCAGTCGTTGTCTGGAGGAGAATTCTAGCGGCCGGCTGCTCTGATCGGTAGTTTTCCGTGGTTTCTCCGATCAATACCAGGCGCATACCAGAGCAGTACCCTAACAAACGGGCCACGGACCACGCGCGATCTTTTCTACCTCTTCCTTGTCCTAACTTCACCCCTTACACACACAGTTACATGCAAACTAACCGAGCAAAAATATGCATTACATTACCACACATGCCGGGAGACCGGTCGGGAGCTTAGATCTTGTTCTGGCTGGGGCAGTACCCCACTGGTGGACGATACCTGGTCCAGTTTTCACCCGCTAGCCGACGGTAGGTCGGCGCCGGATCTCGCCACACAGCAGGGGAAGACCCCCGCCACCTCCCGAGCAAAACCACGCACTACACGTAGGGGACTAATGGCCATTGTAGTTGACGCGCCCGGAATCACTAACAATCAATCAATCGACCCTGTAAATTATTATGCTATGTTTTATAGACTCTCAGTAGTACATACGCAATTCCCAATATCAGTCTCATTAAACAGAAATTAAACATAATTTTCAAATTTACTATTATTTCAATATTTTGTAACGATATTTCTACAAAAAGTGGTACGTGATATGACTACGTGATATGAAAGTGCGTTCTCAAAATATCCGTAAACGAGCAATTCCTGGTCAGCCGCGTCAACTGAAGAAACGGAAGAAGATGGGGGGGGGCGACCTACACCAGGTTGGAGGCGTCGGCGTTGGCCCTCGCGCGCTATCCGAGCGACCCATCCGGGGGCGATTGGATCTGGCGGCTAACGAGTCGGTTCGCAGGCGCAAATGCAGGTCGGGCGGCGTCGCGACGCGGGTAACAGAAAATTCTCATTTCCGCTGCGAAACGACCCTCCGCAGTGAGCGGGTGCCTGAGCGGGCGGCCAGGCGGACCGAGCGGCTTCGCGCCCGCATTCGCGTCCGCTCCCGGGATTATTAGCGCAGATGGGATTTGCAGGCGCGCCCTATGACGGGAGTGATCCAAAGCTACTCAAATGTCTGCCTCAACTTGTATTGAGAAATTTTGATGGGATTTTGAGAATCAGTCCTCATCGGAAATTGATTCTTAATTTTTTTCTAATGCATTCATTATAAACACATATTCACTATATTCTCTATTTACGCTTTCGCTATATTCTCTCTACAGCCTAATACACACATAGAATTAATTTCTCTTTTCTAAAAATAAAATGTCTTGAAAAATTAATCTGTTTATTATAGAGGAAAGTATTTAAACTCATAAAAAATCCAACCATATCAGAAAAGAATGGTTTGTAAATATTTTGACAACACCCGCCAGTTAAAAGTAGTTTTTCTCAACCTATCAGCCTTTGGTGTCGTGACCGTATGAGTATATATAAACGTATCAAATAGTATTGTAAAAAATAACAACTGTTGAGGAGATTGAGCGAATCTACCGTAACCTAGAGGAATTATCTATTCGTGCGGCCCAAAAACAAAACATAATAGGGATCTGTTACTCAAAACATGTCAATGGTTAGGAAATAAAAACTTATATTAGAGGTTCGTTTATAATGTGCTCCCCTTCTCAATCAGGTTTTCCTTCCAATTCCTTTGATGGCCGAGAGTATTCTTTGCTTTGCTTCTGGATTCGCATTGTCGTCCTATTTCATCCCCGAAAGGTCATATACAGGTACCCCAGTTTGTGCTGTTAAATAAGTAAATCACGTAAAATTCATGTGCGGGAGGCCCTTCTCGACTGACCTTGAAATTTCTATCAGTCAATACACACAGCGGATTCGCGATCAATTTTTAATGATATTGTTCCGTTACACAGGGACCTCCCCATCAATTTATGTTTCATATTAGTGGTGTACTCAGTCAGCTTATAAAGCATCAACCCCGTTCTTCCGAAACCGTTTACAGATATTCAAACTAGTAGTGCTTCAATGGCACTCGTACATACTTTCTCGCAATATTTGTAACAGTGACTCAAAATTTCGCGCGAACTACCCACATTTTCCCAAAAATTTTCTTGACATTATGTAAAGATCTAATTTTGAAGAAGAGATTTCACTCAGAAAAAATTCTATTTTCAATTTTGTAGTTGTAGGAAGACGCCTAAAAATTAAACTTTTGCGATATTTGAAAATTCATCGGAAAGTCGGACCTACACCATTTTTATGAGAATATTCCAGTAAAAAATTAATGAAGTGTTGGAGCGATTTTTGAGAAAATTATGAAAATATCTTTGGAGACTCCATGTAATGGACCCCCAAAATTAAAAGATTCGTTTTAAATTGGAGGGTCCGTGACTTCAGGCAGATCGTTTGGGGAATATTAATTTTGGTAAAAATCTTGTGAACAGTTTAAGCGCTAGAAGTTTACGGGCAGACGGCTCGAGAGACTTCCCGAATCAGGGACACCCAAAACATATTTCCGTTAAAATCTTGACATACTTTTTTTGCAGAATTACATAACTTCTTTATTCGTTTACGAGAAAGTAAAATAGTCTCTGCTAATTTTGTATGCTAACGAAAGTCTTTTAATATCTCAATTGTGTTGGTTAATAACAACTATGAATCTACAAATAAAAATAATTTTTAATTGAGGATAAATATGAAAAATCTTTATAAGATATCATGAAGTTGGCTGAGCACTACCCATTCAGCCGTTCCCCATAAAAATCCTGCTTGCGCCACTATTTATGAGTAATATCAATATTCAACAGCAAACATAGCAAATGGCACAAATGGAACTTCTACCCCATACGTCACATTCGGTTTTTCCTGCTCTCTGACAAAACAAATGAAATCGAACCACTTGCTCCTCGGGAGATCTTTCAATGAATGCGGCCCGTGTAGTTGGAGGTCGAGGATCACGTTCCTCGGATTATTTACCACACAGAAGTCCAAGGCGAAATAAAACGGCGAGTACGCTGGATGCCGTGTCCTTCGGAACGCAGTCCACGCGTTCATATGCAGACTCAAAAGAACGTGTTTATGATGGA
>BLKR01016406.1:0-28733 GCA_011170035.1 Teleogryllus occipitalis | reverse complement strand
GATGCATTGTTGGGAGGCTAAATGGTTCAGCTGAACTGTTTGTTGAGCGCTAAAGTTCAGTGCTACAGAATTTTAATTCATTTGAGAGATGGGAACATGAGGTGCAGTACTGATTAAAATAATTTCCTCATGAACGACGGCCCTTGCTGGGTTACACAGACATCCGATCGGAGAGACCAGATAGAACTGAAGTCAAAGATTTAATCAAATCTGAGAGTGAGTGCTGTACCGGACTATCGGAGTTGCTATCGAAAGCGACTGCCTATTGAAATACATGATTATATTCATTGGTGCACGAGATAGTTAGCCAGTTAAAGAGTAATAAGAACGGCAACGAAACCTTGTCCTTGTCGGGCAAAATAATAAGTGTAGTGAACCAATACGAACCTGAGTAGAGGATTTATTCGCTCTTCCTAAATAATTGCATATTGAGTGACGATATTCATAATTAGTTTTTTAATAAAATATGTATAACAGAAAAATAAAAAATTTAAAAATATCTATATTTTATTAAAAATAAAATCTCCTAGAAATTTCAGGAATCCTTATTTTATTAAAACATGATTATAATTTGTTTATAATAATAAAATAATCGTAATTCATAATCGCGATAAAATAAAACTTTCGCCGTCAGTGTATGACGTTGATAACTTTTGAACCATTTTGGAAGAGTCATAGAAGTGCGTTTTGGTGATTTTTTTGTCAGAATGTTTAACAGTTACTGGAAATAAAGTATTTGCAATTGTCACAGATCATTGAAAGTAGTTTGGTGGTGAATCTTATCTGTTGCATCTCAAAATGTTTGGTTCTCAGAGGGCATTTTTCGAATTTGGATTCGCGGATGACATATTTCTACTGGAATTCTTGGTCATTTTATCAATATTTCATTATTCAATTTGTCTTCTCCAAAACAAGCAAATATTTTGTCCATATAATGTAACATGAAGAATATAGTAACATACATTGGAAATAATACTGAGTATTTTGAATAGGAACGTCGTCAACACATAAGCTTATACGTTTTTACACGTTTCTTCCAATTTCTTCCTTCTTTGTGTTATTGTGAATCCAACTTTAAAGCATCGTTTCTCAATAAATCTTTTAATTCTCGGGAATGTTTTATTCAAATGAACGAAGAATAATAAATTAAGCATCTATTATAATGGAAAAATTAAATAATTATAAACCCTAACTGAACTCATTTCAATATAATTTATTTTCTCATATAATATCTGAAACTCATTTTACAAATCAATCTCATTTTAAACTTAGAGGCTATAAATGCTATCATACGACTCATTCAGAAAAAACAGCGTAAGGTGGTCCTGCAATAATTGTTAAAGCTATTGTTAACCACGACGAAGCACCAAGATTACAAACAGAATGGATGCAGGCAGCAAAAATAAAGATTTCTACAAAAGAGAATAAATATGTCTCTGCAATCTACAGTCCATCCAGACATAAAATTAAAAAAGAATGCTACATGGAATTCTTTAAAACTCTAGGTAATTACTTCATTGTGGGAGGCGATTACAATGCGAAATATAATTTTTATGGTTCAAGATTTACACGAAAGGCCGAGAACTTTATAAAGCTGGTAGTGATTTGAAACGTACTTTTCTTTCTGGTGGTGGTTATACATATTGGCCCACAGATCCTCATAAACTTCCGTATCTGATTGACATTTTTGTTATGAAAGGAATATCTTCAAACTATATTAATGTAGAGAATTGTTACGATTTGTTTTTAGACCACAGCCCTGTAATACTATCACTAAAAAACTCTAATTAAGAAGACCTTCAACCAACACTTGGTAACAAATTTACAAACTGGGAAGCGTTCAAAGAATATCTAGATGAAACAATCGAACTTAATGTTCCATTGAAATCAAAAGAAGAACTGGATAAAGAAGTGGAGAACTTCATAAAACTGGTTCCAGAAAAAGTAAAGAAATATACCCCAAATATTGAGAAACCTTTCATGGGTAATAATTACCCAAGAGAAATTGAAAAAATAGTTGCAGGAAAGAGAAAGGCACGAAAAGAGAATGGCAAATGACACGTTATTCATATGATAAAAATGTTTTGAATTGTCTTACTCGTGAAGTAACAGCAGCAATGAGGAAACATAAACAGGATTCTATCAGCAATTACTTAGAACAACTTACTGCTGATAAAATATCGGACTATTCCTTATGGAAAGCCACAAGAAAAATGAAGAGAACTATTGTACAATTACCACCACTGCGCAAAGCAGACCTTTCATGGGGGAGAACAAATGAAGAAAAAGCAAAAATTTGCTGATCTTCTAGAAAATACATTTCAACATTTTCCTTGTCAAACAGCAGATTATGTCACCCCAGTTCATAGTGACGTACAATGTGAAATAAAATATGTTACTCCCAAAAATGTCCAAAAGGAAATAAACACTAATATTGATTCCACAAAAGCACCTGGTTGTGATCTGATCACTGGAAAAATATTAAAAGAACTTCCGAGAAAAGGAGTCATAAAACCTGCCATATTTGATACTTCGTTTCGACTGAATTATGTGCCGAAGCAATTTAAACTAGCCGAGATTATCATGATCCCCCAACCCAGAAAACCACCAGAAGTAACCTCTTACTGGTTCTTTCTGCCAGTGCTTTCTAAGCTTTTCGAAAAACTATATTTAAAGCGACTCAAAATAATTATAGAAGAAAGAAGACTTATCCCCTTTCAATTTGGTTTCCAGAAAAGCATTCAACTATCGATAAAGTATATCATATTACAGATGTCATTGAAAAAAGTTTAGAAGAAAAGATATGCTCAGCTATATTTTTTGACATTGCGCAAGCTTTTGATAAAGATTGGCATCGTGGTCTGGAATTCAAAATGAGTAAAGTACTACTAAAATCATTTAGTTTACTCCTTCAGTCCTACATATCTGATAGATATTTTAGAGTTAAGCAAGAAAATGCTTTTTCCACATTCCGTGAAATTAAAGCAGGCGTCCCTCAAGGAAGCGTACTGGGACATATCCTCTAATTGCTGATATTCCCAGTTATAGAGGAACAATAGCAATGTTTGCAGATGAAGCTGCTTTATTATCCACTGGAATAAATATGAAAGAGGCAACAAAAAATTACAGATTGCAGCAAACAAAGTAGAAGAATGGGCTCAAAAATGGCGCATAAAACATAATGAGACCAAGTCACATCATGTGAACTTTACCAATCGTAAAAGTGAGGCACTCCCAATAAGGATCAATGGCAAAGTCATTCCAATAGCAAATACAGCGAAATATTTGGGTATGACTTTGGATTCGAAGCTGCGCTGGAAGGAGTACGTGAAAATAAAGAAAGCGGAACTCAATTTGAAAATCAATAAAATGTACAGGTTATTGGGAAGAGAATCTCAATTGTCAAGTTTATAATAAATTATTAATACACCAACAAGTGTTAAAACCAATATGGATGTATGGTATACAGCTTTGGGGGTTGTGCCAGGAAAGTTCATTTGCAAAAAATACAGAAAATTCAGAACAAGATACTGCGCAATGCGGTCGACTCGCCCATTTATACGCGAATGGACCGACTACATCGTGACTTGAATATAAAGACAGGAGAAGAAGTAATTAAAGAGTATGCAACAAAACAACACCGACGTCTACTGAGCCACGAAAACATTGAGGCATCAAAACTCCTTCATTCGACTGGAAAAATAAGATTAAGGAGGAAGAAACCTACTAACCTCCTGTAGTGTGACTTATTTCTTAAAGGAACTTTAGTGATCTCTGACGGTGGACAAGTGTACCACAAAATCTATTAATTTGTATATTGTTAGATCTAACACTTGTTACATGTATTGTAGTTGTGTTAAATAATTTAAAAAAATCAATTATTCTCTAATGTAAAAATATTTCAAACGATTAATGTGAAAATATATTTGATAAATATTTAGTGTAAATAATGGTTACTTCACGGAATTACCTTACATATATTTTCTGCCTGTGTGCTGCCACTCCACTACCGGCATGCTGCGTTTCATGTGCTTTATTTCGATAACTTATTACGCTCACCAAAAATACCACATTTGCAGTCTTCCAGATTACGTTTACTAATTTCCACCAATCATTACTAATTAGAAGGATACTCCTTTATTTCGCATTTGCTTGGCAAATCGAATCTGATTTAACTATGGAACCTAATTTTTTCAAGTTCGTGTTATATTTCTCTTATCGCGTTGACGCTAACGCTTTAACCGGTTCCGATGCATCTCATCATACTATAGACTTCGTTTCAACTAATTTTATTTAACAAAATCTATCAATTTTTCATCCCAGTCGTCTTAGGAGCCGTTGTAGCGATTAATGTTTGCAACCGCCAAATTGGTCGCTTCGTCACCCATTCTCAGCGGATGTACTTTCACCTCCCAAAATTGCGGTCCTTTTTACTTAGCGCCATTATCACATTAGGGTCATTACAATTAGTGCTGCCACTTTCGCCACGCAGCGTGCCACTTCTGGCGTCATGGTGATCGTCATGGTGATCAATGTCGCGCGTCATGGCCGACGATTTGGCCGACACAAGGGCCTTGCGATACCCCCAGTGTTTCGTGTTTCCGGTGGCGCGGGGAGTTCAGAAGGCGATTGTAATTATGGGGTTCGCACCTTGGAAGTGTGTTTCGTGACTTTCCATTGAAGTGTTGCATAAGCTCTTAGTTTGGAGATTCTCATCCTCAGAAAATTATCGTTTCTGTCATCGGGCATTGCTTTTATGAATAGGTTTGTATAGTCATTTGTCATCTATCTTATTTTGTTTTTTATTTTATATGTTTTCAATGGACGTACATATTTGTTGTTGTCGGGCATTGCTTTTATGAATAGGTTTGTATAGTCATTTGTCATCTATCTTATTTTGTTTTTTATTCTATATGTTTTCAATGGACGTATATATTTGTTGTTGTAAAGATATATGTGCTTTGTATTACTACATCGTTCAGTTTACGAATCCATATTTTAATTTTTTTCGTGTTGTATTTTGTTTTACAAAATTCGTCCGACATGGCGAAAAAAGTAAATTATGAAAATTTTATGCACTAAGGGGATAAGCTGATTGATATACAAGCGTGTTATTTGGTATTTGGCATTAAATTACATTTATACTATTCGAAATTCCTATGAGCAAAATTGTCTTTATTTTCGAACAGCGCTCTATGCTTCGTTGAGAGCTGCAATATGGATTGGAACCTTGCGTTTTCAGACCGCATTGTAGCCTTGTGTTTCTTCTGATAATCGTCAATTAACTCGCAGACAATGTAACTTCTACGTTCAATTAACCGGTAATTATAGCTCGATGACAAAACACTATGAAATTATTCTTGTGCGTACTTATGAATATTTTAGGAGAATACATTGATTTAGAAGCTTACCATCTACCTGGTAAGTACTTACTTTGTGCTTTATGATGCAGTACAATCGTTCCTCACAAGGGAATGGTCTTTAATCGTATTTCACTATAGGGTACAATGACTAAATCGATTCGATATACTAGAGTGACTAAATCGAGTGACTATACTAGAGTGATTAAATCAATTTGATCCAAATGCTAATATGATTCAAAAGTTGTGTATTTGCATGTTAGTTAATGACAAGGCAGTCATGAAAATTAAACGTTGAATCTTCAGTAAACGCAAAGAGCATAAATTACATAAAATTTATCTTTATTCTAAAATTTTTACAAGCTTGATGTTTTTGTTTCTAATAGTGTGTATCATATAAAGTCCTTAATTTTTGATACATGGCAAGAAAACAATCGTTATTTATTTTACATCTGGCTAATAGCCACTTTTATGTGTAATTTAGTTGGTTATTCACCAACGCGGCAGCGCAAATATATAATTACTACATTTTTGGCTATTTTCCCTTCCTGTTTTCTTTTAACTTCAGGATATTTCGACTTCCATTATCCGCGCACTAGACACACTTGTGAGCTCCTCGTCTGTGGCACCAGGAGCGGTAGCTCAGTGCATCTGCTGATGTCACTGCAGCGCCTCTGACCGGGAGGTGCTAGGTTCGATTTCTGACGGCGGCAGGATTTTCGACACTAGCTTTTCAGCTAGGTCAAATTCAGTCGCTGTCTGGAGGAGAATTCTAGCGGCCGACTGTTCTGATCGGCAGTTTCCCGTGGTTTCTCCGATCAACACCAGGCGAATGCCGGAGCAGTACACTATCAAACGGGCCACGGACCGCGCGCGAATTGTCCTTCCCATTCCTTGTCCTATCCTTTCCCCTTACACACACACTTACACTAACATGCACTACACTACCACGTATTCAAGGAGACCGGTCAGGAGCCTAGAGCTTGTCCCGGCTGGGGCGGTGCCCCGCTGGTGGGAGAGTCCTGGTTAGGGGGAAACCCCACTAGCCGACGGTGGGTAGGCGCCGGATCTCGCCATCCAGCGGGGGATGATCACCGCATTCTCCCGAGAGAAAAACATGCACTACACTAACGGGACTGATGACCAAAGCAGTTGACGTGCCCGGAAACAGGAAAAAATCAATCAATGAATTGTCTGTGGTCTAGACCTTCGGCAACATATTTCCATGAAAGACAAGGGACCATCCCCACGCTCGGCACTCGCTCTAACCACCTTGGCCATCCAGGTCGGCCATATATAATTACTATCATGGTGGAACTAATACTCGCGCAACTTTTCTTGAACGATGACCTTGCTTCCCCCTCCCTTGAGCAATAAACAGTTGAAGGCAAAAGTTCGCAGCGAGCACTGATGACAACATTCCAAGCATTAAAACTTTGTTGGCGCGAAACAGAAGCTAGTCAAGTTAGTCACCTAGTTTCGTTCATAGTCGATAACTTCTGTTCAGCTCTATTACCATTATCCAAAGAAATGGCAGAGCCAGGTCCAGGTCCTGCAAGGGAGGCACCTAAAACTCCTATCTAATGACCCTGCTGTTGCCTATCAGAGCGATGACCTGGCCGCACGCGTAGCATGTGGAATTTGATTTTCCACAGGTTGGTATTACTGTAAATATTAGTATTACTGTGGCCGACTTTGTTACTAATACCCCCACTCCGCCCGCTTTTCTTCAATTCATCGTTCAAGAAAAGTTGCGCGAGTAGTACATAGGTGGGTTCCTCCGGTGCAGAGATTTTAGCTGGCGCTGCGCATTACCAGTTTGCGTCACGAACCACAGGACCACAGCACGGGCACTCCGTTTGAAAAGCCAGACCAGACGCTGGCCGCCATGTTGCATGAAGTGTTGAGAATGCATGGAGTGCGCGAAGTGTCGAGAAACATTTTGTGTTACAGACTTTTCAACAGAAATCAACCAAAACTAACACGAAGGTGTACAAGATCCAATATTTAAAAGATATGCTTCATAATTCGGTTTTAATGTCTTGTAACAAGGTGATAATTTTGGTAACTGCTGGATTTAAAATTCCCGCTAATATTGTGATGCAGACTAGTGTCTGAAGCTCATTGGCTGAAGCGCAATCCCCCCCCCCCGATTAATAGTAGAAATACCATACTTTTTTGTTTATCCATGTGAAGTATACAACCTTTTATCTTAACCGATCGCCTTTCTAACCCTTTCACCTATTTCCTAACGGTAAGTCTATGACAAATGGAATTATATTAATCTCGGCAGTGCTCTTTATTTCATCGGATATAATAAAGAGCCATTATATCTACTCCGAACACGTATCATCTTTGAGAGAACGTACAGGTCTTTTCGGCAACATCAGAATAAAAAGCAAAATATGGTGAAATTTTAAAATCTCTTAGCTCTGTTACTATTTACCAGAAAAAAATAAATTATGAAGCAAATTTGTAAATAATTTGATGATCTTTAAAATTGTACATAACTACTTTTGCTCTAAGATTAACTTTAAAAAAGTTACTTCGCAAAAAACAAAAAATGCTCGAAATTTTTGGTTTTCTGGCTAACAAAACTTGTCCCGTAGTATTTCGAGGCAGAAAACTTGGGGGTTTCTTACTAATAACAATATAAGGAATTTAAAAAATAAAGTCTTCTACCTTCCTTTTTGCAAGACAAAATGACTTATCGACTGCGCTAACAGAGGAAATACTCATTCCCCTATTTTAATATCAAGACCAAGGAGAAGAGCGATAAAAAGTTGGAGGCGAAGAACACAAATGAGTTTGTGTACGCCATAGCGGACAACACTGTCGATCATTGCGCATGCGCAGATGTACTAAAGTGGTGCGAAACTTGAACAACGCATGCGCAGAAGATCGACAGAGCTGTAACGTTTGACCGCGCACAAACTCTCTAAAATGCCACGTGTGGGATCGAGAGGCGTCTGACCTTCGGCCCCGAAAGTGACGGATGCAATGGCGCGCCCACGTCCTGATGTGGCAACGAGCTCTGCTCGGCTCGGCTGGGCCGAGGCGTCCCTTATCGCCCTTCCGCCCTCTGCGGGGCGCATCGCGTGCGTGCGGCGTTCGTTCGCCCGCCGGCCCGCTCACGCACGCACGCGGCGGCGCCGGCACGCGCCCGGCACAGGCGCTGCGTGCCGCCCTTTTCCCTTGGGCGCGTAACTGCCCTGCCCTGCCCCGCCCGCGCCCGCTCGCCCCAGCGCCCGCTCGGGGAAATTGCCCTCCAAACCGCTGCCGACGAGCGACGGGACACCGTGCACCAGAGGGGAAACAACGCTAATGGCGGGGGGAGGGAGTGTAGCCGCGGAGCGGGTGAAAGGGCTGGGTGGGTGTAACGACGGGGTGGGTGTAACGGCGGGGCGGATGTAACGGCAAGGGGGGTGTAACGGCGGGGCGGATGTACGGCAAGGCGGGTGTAACGGCGGGGCGGATGTACGGCAAGGCGGGTGTAACGGCGGGGCGGATGTACGGCGGCAAGGCGGGTGTAACGGCGGGGCGGATGTACGGCGGGGTGGGTGTAACGGCAAGGCGGGTGTAACGGCGGGGCGGATGTACGGCGGGGGGGGGGTAACGGCAAGGCGGGTGTAACGGCAGGGCGGATGTACGGCGGGGTGGGTGTAACGGCAAGGCGGGTGTAACGGCGGGGCGGATGTACGGCGGGGTGAGTGTAACGGCAAGGCGGGTGTAACGGCGGGGCGGATGTACGGCGGGGTGGGTGTAACAGCAAGGCGGGTGTAACGGCGGGGCGGATGTACGGCGGGGTGAGTGCAACGGCAAGGTGGGTGTAACGGCGGGACGGATGTACGGCGGGGTGGGTGTAACGGCAAAGCGGGTGTAACGGCGGGGCGGATGTACGGCGGGGTGGATGTAACGGCAAAGCGGGTGTAACGGCGGGGCGGATGTACGGCGGGGTGGATGTAACGGCAAGGCGGGTGTAAGTGCGTGACGGTTAAACGGCGTGGCGGATGTACGGTGGGGCAGGTGTAACGGCGGGGCGGTAACAATGGCGGGGCGGGAGTAACGGCGGGGCGGATGAAATGGTGATGGACACAGGTGAAACGGAGTCCGCCGAAATGTGAAGACGTGTAAGGGCGTCGGAAGTCAGCCAAGAAACGATGTGGTGGGTATGGCGATGGAACTAACAGATGGCGCCAGCCTCTAGTGCTAAGCCACGCGGGAGGCATTGTTTGCTGTAAAATTTGACGTAGAGATGAAAACGTTTGGGGGTAAAGAGGTAGGGAGCAAGTTGAGTGGCGAGTGTTGTGGTGGGGAAAGGTTCTTACGGGTCGGAAATGGCTTGAAAATGCCAGAAGCAGTTCAACCCCCACAGACGAGTAAAGTGTAATGATGTGAAAGGCTGAAACTCTTCGCGAATTAGGGGAAGAGGAGAAACAATATGGTTGCGTGACGGTGGGGAAGGACTGGCGAGAAAGAGGAGGTGGAGAGTGCTATGGCAGTAGACAGCGTACGGCGTTTATAACGTAGGACTTGAGTGCATGGGACAGTCGGGATGCGTGGGTCGGTCGGGGTGCGTGGGTCGGTCGGGGTGCATGTGTCGGTCGGGGTGCATGTGTCGGTCGGGGTGCGTGGGTCGGTCGGGGTGCGTGGGTCGGTCGGGGTGCGTGGGTCGGTCGGGGTGCGTGGGTCGGTCGGGGTGCGTGGGTCGGTCGGGGTGCATGTGTCGGTCGGGGTGCATGTGTCGGTCGGGGGTGCGTGGGTCGGTCGGGGTGCGTGGGTCGGTCGGGGTGCGGGTCGGTCGGGGTGCGTGGGTCGGTCGGGGTGCATGTGTCGGTCGGGGTGCGTGGGTCGGTCGGGGTGCGTGTGTCGGTCGGGATGCGTGGGTCGGTCGGGGTGCGTGGGTCTGTCGGGGTGCGTGGGTCTGTCGGGGTGCGTGGGTCTGTCGGGGTGCGTGGGTCGGTCAGGATGCATGGGTCGGTCGGGGTGCGTGTGTCGGTCGGGGTGCGTGTGTCGGTCGGGGTGCGTGGGTCGGTCGGGGTGCGTGGGTCGGTCGGGGTGCGTGGGTCGGTCGGGGTGCGTGGGTCGGTCGGGGTGCGTGGATCGATCGGGTTGAAGAAAAACTATTTGACGACGTTGGATCCACTGTAGTAACGGACGGGGGAGCCTAACAGACCAGTACTGGGAGGGGCCGGGCGAGAGAGAAGGGTTAGTTGCGGAGAAACGCTAGGCACTGCGGGAGCGTAGCGTCATAGGAGAAAGGCGAGAGGGGCGGGGGCGGGGGGAGCGAATGCGAGCGGAGCGGGATTGGCGGCTGAGGCGGAAACGTCGGCAGCCCCAGGCAGTTGAGCTGGCGAGCGCCCCCGCCGTTGCGAAGAGCGATTGCAAGCTCTTGAGGCGCCGCGGGCGGGGGCTATCTCTCTAAGTACCCTCGTGCCAAGTTGCTCCCTTGAGACCTGCCCGTTGTGCGCCGTGCTTCTCAATAGCTTTGCGTTTTCGTGTTGCCCCTCTGCGTGAATACTTGAATCACTCCGTTAATCAGGAAGTTGACCACATGAGCACGATTTCTCTTACAATTGTTCTGGTACATTCTTCCCAATATTCTCTTTGCATTTTACTATAGATCTCAGGAAAAAAAACATATTGAGTCGACAACAATAAGAAAAGAATGTCTAATCGTTTCAGATGACTTGTAAGAGTCGTATACAATACAACAGCATGCTTCAAGGGAATTATGCTACACGTAATCAGTAACGTAAAATGTTTGTGTTTCACGGTCTCATTTATCTTAATTCTAGCCCTTAAATAATACTAAATAATGATACTTGATCGTTCCGTTTTCAGATGTCAGTTAAACAAACATGTTCGAAGTTTCGATATTTTGTCAAATGCATTTGTGTGGTGAATTACCCTTATAGCCGAACTCCCTATGTTCCTGTCTCGATAACCTTTTTAAGTAAATAAATAAATAGCATAAGTAACAAAAGATCATCTCTCGCATATACTTTTCAAGCGGTCTAACTCGATGAAATCCAATCACAAAGTACTAAAAATACTTTGTCAGAACCTATATCTCTAGTATATAATAATACATATTTCAAAAAATTTGGCACTCCTAACAAGTGTATCAAGCATCTCAGGTTAAAGTTAGTCACGTAACGAAATTTAAAGCAACATATGGACGCTAAGTCAAAAGCAAATGACTACAGTTAATCTTACAATCTGCAGAAAGTATCCAATATCATACAACTTCGCAATTACTGTATAAAAAACTATTATAAGAACCCTACAGCAGTACGCTTCCCCAATCTGGATCAACACAGCAAAAATGTAAATACAATACAAATAACAAAAAATCATTTCCTCAGAATAATATTCAATGTTCCGAAGTTTGTCACCAACCATCAACTTCTTGAAGACCTCGATTGAAAACCATTGGCACTTCAGATCATGTGACAGGTAACAATTTTTTCTCCAATTTACCCCTAATCCATTGTTTTAGCTTTCAGATTCAGGAATAACTCCAATCGCAATGCCAATATTTAAAACATACCTTTTTCACATATTCGTTAAAAGAATGAACGAAGTTGAATCTGATTAAAGGTCCCAATAGGGCATCCTCTCAGAGTGCTCTAAATAAGTTTCAACTGTAAGTTAATAAGTCAGTCATCAATAGACTTCGGATTTTTTAGATAGATTTAGAGAATGACGTATCTATTTTCAACAAATGGAGAGATCCAAGTTTTTATATTCGATTTTTCCTCAAGACTTTTGTTTCAAAAACCATGAAGAGCTGATAAGGTTTACTTCGAGTTTTGAAGTACAAGATATTTAGTAGAGAAGGTGTTGCCTGAAAAATATTGAGGTACAAAATTGCTTTTCAAATATATTTTTTTTGCGCGGATGTGCATGAAAGCAAAATGCACACACATTTCAGCTAGTCATATAGACGGGAAATATTTAAAACAATCTAACAGGATGGACGATCGAGCGAAGTGGCTCAGGGCGTAGTGCCCTGATTTCGCATTCGGGAGGTCCGGGTTCAATCCCCATACAGACCATCCTGGCATGGGTTTTCGTGGATTCTCTGTCATCCAGGCGAATGCTGGGGTGGTTATACTGAAAGGCCACGACCGAAGGCGAAACAGGAGTCGCTAGCCGAATTCGTTAATTAAACGTGAAGTCAGGAAGGTTAAGCGAATTCGAGATATCGCAGGTTAATTGTTCGGTGACCGGCTAGGAACTTCGGGATCAAACGGCGCTGAGGTCAACTGCCCTTTATGGGACATATAAAGGCTAAATACGAACACAATATGACGGACGAATTTTTCATAGAGTGCAGTAGCTAGAAGATTGTACTGCCTCAGTGCCGGGTTGACCCCGTTCACTTCGAGCTCTTATCGCATATATAGAGAAACCTCTGGTTGAGGTCTCACTGCTCCGTTTAACTGTGCGTAATGAAGCAAGGAGTTCAGAAGCTGGAGTCGCTACGCATTAGTTGCACGGAAATGTGTTTACTATTGCATCATTTTTTATTAACTTACGACGTTTTGCGATGAGTGTCCACGTTAATAATAAAGAAAAAAATTCTCTATAGATCACCATTATTATTGTTGTTCACAATCTATTTAAGTTATTTTTACAATCATTAGTTTTTCATCGTTTCAGATCATCTATATTCAATAATGTGGAAGCATGTAAAATCTTAAATCTTGTATTCATACGATATGAAAAGCGAGATACAGTTCCAAAATCATAAAATTCACATTACGATTTGCAGACGTGCGATATTACTATCAGTTTCTTGAACACTCAAAATCAGACACAGATAATGGCATTTCTGTAAGTAATAACTATTCTGTTAAAAAATTGCTGATTTCTGTTTTTTAAGACAATCAGAAACGATACTTAGGATATATTGGCGGCGTTTTTAGGTACACTTGTATTCTATTAATTTATGCATAAAACACCTGCAACACGCAGAAAATGAAGTAATTTTATTTAAAAAGACATAACGTAAAATGACCAATATTCCCAATGAATACAAAGTACCAATCAGATACGTTAACTACTGTGTACTTAAAAAGTTTAAAGAACATCTAGGTACGTTGGAGGTGTGGGTCCGTTAACAACATTCGACCTGGATTTTACTGGTTTTCAAAATGCGAAACTCACTCATTCTTCACGTATGTCATTAAAAGGCAATTGGAGCAAGTAAGTGCAAGTGGAGTCAGCTGTAAAGTAATTAGGTTGGTGCAGAAATCACTCTTACATCTACCACGGAGACATAAACTGGCGACATAAACAAAGCATTGGTCATTGCAGTGTCTGACCGGGAGGTCCTAGTGTTCCATTCCCAACGTTGATAGAATTTTTAATGTAAGCTAGGGCAAATTCAACCGCTGTCTGGAAGAAAATTCTAGCGACCGAGTGCTCTGACCGGTAGTTTTCCGTGATTTCTGGGATCAATACCAGGCGAAACCTGGGGCAGTACCCTAACAAATTAGCCACAGACCGCGCGCGATATTTCCTTCCTCTTCTTGGTCCTTTCCTCACCTCTTACTTACACACACTTAAACTAACACACTATTAACTAATGCACTACACTACGACACATGCCGGGAGACTAGTCGGGAGTTAGAGTTTGTCGTGGCTGGGGCGGTGCTGGCGGGAGATACCTGGCTGTGGGAAAACTCTGCTAACCAACAGTATGTCGGCGCCAAATCTCGTCATTCAACGGGAGAAGATCACCGCCACCTCCTGAGACCACCACACTACTCTTACGGGACTAAAGACCTTAGCAGTTGACGCATCCGGAACCACTATAAATGAATCAATCAACGATTACATATCAGTAGAAAATGCTTCGTGGACTGCATTTCCTTCCCGAAAATAACATAATCTAAGACAGTTTCGTATCGCGAGTATTGTCTTCCATTCGGCTCTTTAACGCTACATAACCCTGCACAAACAAACAGCCGTTCGGCATTTGTAGACTAAATATTAATTATAATTAGCAACAGATTTTAGGGTACAGCTCTGAACATCAGGCGAATACCAGAGCAATACCCAAGCAAACGGGTCACGGGCGACGAACGATATTTCCTTCCTTTTCTTTGTCCTATCCTCACCCCTTACTTAACACACACACTTACGTGCACTACACAACCCCAAATGCTAGGAGACGAGTCGGGAGCTTAAGCTTGTCCCGGCTGGGGTGGTGCCCAGCTGGTGGGAGATACTTGAATGGGAAAACCCCGCACGTCTACGTATAGGTTGACGCCGGATCTTGCCGTTTATTAGAGAAAAGATTACCACCACCATCTGCCGTGACAAAAATATGCACTACACTTACGGAACTAATTTACCTTACCAGTAGACGCGCCCAGAATTACTAATGAATCATTCAAGGAGATATAAAAAATATGTACAATACTTCAATGTTAGTAGGATTGTTCTATAATTTTTCCATAATTCACGCCTCAACTACATAACAAACTTCAAAATATAACATTTAACAATTCAAACAGCCCATCTCGTACAACAAACCAACACACCACTGTACAATGAAATTAGGCGCGCCAACTTTTAATTTAAACTGCATCCTACTCATATCACACTATTTGAGCTTCATTTTCTCCTGGAAAAATCTTTCAGTTAGCATGGTCTTCACCTAATCCTTACCGTAAAACATTCACTCGAAGCCAGTTCGCAAGCACATAATTTCACATCCTCGACAGAGTCCTGCCCACGACCTTCTCCTTTGCCATTTCCTCTCCCATTATCCATTCTTCTTCACCCGCCCCGCCCTATGCCACTGCTGGGACACGATATGTCTTCCGAACACGCACTGAGCACTGAAATGTATTGCAACCACAGTCAGATGCAGTAGAAAATCTCCATGTAGATAGATGCAGAAAATTCATATAATATTGCATCAAAACGTCCAATGTCTTTCAAATAAAATTGAATTTATTAAAGTAGCATTTACAGAGCTATCTAGGACAAGTAGACAATTTTTTTTATTTTCTAGAAAATTCTTTATATCATAATAAACGAAGCATTCTTCGCATTCAGTTTCCATCTTGCAGACTTATATTGCAGAGGGAATAAATAAGACCCCCCCCCCGCGCACAGCGGTTCGTGTATTTAGAAATAACATTGATTCTACTTCCTTGTAAGAATTCAGTGTGTAATAAGTTGGAATGTTTTAGAAATAAGTCATGCATCGTACTACGCTCAAAATTATCTTCCTTTGATTCCACAAACGTGCAACTAAGTGAGTTAGAGATCACTTCACAGATTAGAAAATGCAGATTCAGCTCTGAACGAAGTAAGAAATTCTGAAAAAGAGTTGCCGTGCTGAAGTTACATTACTGCATTACATTCGAGCACATTATTGAAATCTTTGCATTGTTCAACATTTTTGTTCTTAAAATATTTTATTTTTACTTGAACTTGAATAATTTTTGCGATTATATGAAATGCTGGAATAAAATTTACATACTTTTTAAAAAGTGATTTAAAAGAACATTTAATTTAATTACATATGTAATAGGGTTATATTGCATTCAAATTTTGGCAATTATTTATTTATCATTCAAATATTATTTAAATTAGAACACGGGTAATTTCAAACCTAATGATAAATCTCAGAGAAACAGAAAACATGAGTTTTATGGAATTATTGCGGTACTTCTTCGCATAGGGATTTATTATTAATATGTATACTTAGCATTTTATTCCTAAATGTTTGTTTATACAGTCGGAAATTGTTGATAAACTGTAGAAGAGTGATATATTTAAATGTAAAAAAGAGTACTGAACGTTATTTGGAGTCCTAGATCTTTTTTTATTGGGTATTGTGTATAAATCAGGGAGTATTAATTGTCATTTTTCTAAGATCCTTATTTTGGAACGTTTGTAGAATTTTGATATTAGTTAAAGAAATAAATATATATCTGAGAACCCACGAGGCGAGTAGTTCGTTCTAGTTCTAGTTTTATCAAATGATAAAAGGAAAACCGCCACTGTTGGGCGACAGACACACCGGAAGAGCGTATCGCACCACTGCTCCCACCACTAGAGCCACCAAAGGAATTAGAAGTTTAAAAACAATGATAATACGTCTTTGGTCAGTTCCCCACTCGCACATTTTTATCATGGCTTATGTTTTCCTCACTAGGCATCTTCTCAGGACTGAATAAGAGATCTAGTTTTACTGTCACGAATGTTTGTTAATATCACGAATCCAAAAAGTTGTTAAGGATATTTTTATTAAAATTTTGTTCTATTAAACATTTTTGAAGAGCTTCTGGTCATGAAAATTATGAACCTATTTACAATATTAGAAGCAAATAAAACTTTCGTTTTATCAAACTAGGCAGAAGCCATGTAATATTTTTACTTCTGTGTTGTTTCTCATTTATTACTTTCTCGCATGCCACTACGCATTATAGAGAAAGTTGTTACGCTGCTGCAAAAATTAGCGAATTTTCGACAAAGAACTCGTTTTGTGATTTCTTGTTATCCTGATGCGAAAAATGGATAATTCTTGCTCCTATATCTACTTAAAATCTTTAAAGGACTGGTTCACCTTGCAATAAGAACCATCCCTGATAGTAGGCCGTTGCACGTTTTGGGATTCAATGAGCTTACATCATCATCATCATCATCATCATATCTACCTAAAATACGTTCTCGAATATATTGTTAGCCAGAAGCCACTTTTGTGGGTTCTAGATATCGAAAATTGGTTATCCACAAAACACCCGACAATGAACAATCCCAGCGCCTACATGGTTCATAGGATTTTCACGAAAAATCGATACTTTCGAATCGATCTACGTGATGTCACGACTTCTTAAACTTGAAATAAATACTTCAATTCTCGGGGGTATTTTAACATAAACTCAACGGCATTTGTCAAAATTTCTTAAAAAGTATTCTAATTTTGGCTTATCAGAAGAAAGTACGCTTTTAAAAATGCTGCGTATACAATTTTCGTTGAAATCAGAGTTTTAAGAAATTGTAAACAATTAAAATGTTAGCAGCATCTTCCTACAATTACAATATTAAGGATATGGTTTTATTTTAATGAGATCTCTTCTTCAAAATAAGATCTGTAAATAATGTCATATAAATCTTTTTGAGAATGTGAGTCCCTTAATTTTGAGTGAAATAGTGGCAACATTTAAAAATTAAGAAAACTAGCTTTTCTCATCTGCAATTCTTTTACTCGAAATCCTCCGACTTCCTTCAAAACCTGTGAATTTTTGAAAGTAGCAAATGTTCAACTTTCTTTTTAAAATTTCGGGAAGTTTATGCCGTCTGAGTGTTGATCCTAACTGATTGCTACACCTAAGTATCCGAGTTCGAAAGCAGAGTGAGAAAATATTTTGGCGGGTGGATACATTTGTGGATTCAAGTAGTATAATAATATTAGGTAACCGTTTAAATAATTAAGAAAGTACATGCTGATGCACTACCAGTGTTTTGTATTATATTAAATATATTAACATTACATTTTATATTTTTTATATTGTATACTTTACGTAATAGCAATGATTAGCATTTTTTAAATATCGGAGTGACACATTCATCATTAAGGGCGGATTTTGATGACCTAAAACATCGCTAAAAATTATCAATAAAAAGCTCTTAAAATGCCTTTAAAATGCCCTAAAATCAAAGAAAAATGACAAAAAAATCTTGTCAAAACCAATTCGGATGAACAATTCTATTGGATACGTTACTGATGTAATCGAGGCTTTTTCCATTCGTTAGAATGAACTCAGCTTGTAAACATTTGATTTGGACTGTTCTTTCCCAGGAAATCTGTCTTTAGTTACCCCGAAATGGGCCGAAACTGCAATGGCGCTGATACACGTTACAAGAATTACTTACTCATAACGGCTGTCAAAACAATTTCTGAGCGAACAAATAGTATTCTATTGGCAACTGAGTAATTCTGTGAAGAACATTTGTTGCATCTCGTAAATATTATTTTAAGCAAGTACCATTAAAATGATATTAAAATCAATAAAATCAGAAAAAATGCATTAAAAATGACGGGGAAAAGGTTAAAAATGACTCATTAATCGAAATCGACAAAAAATGAAAAATAATGACCTTTAAAAAATGGGTCATTTCCTTTTGTCTTAACATAAAATGAATGTCTATACTAAAGGGCATTGTTCTAAAGTGAAAAGAAAGAAAATGACATTTCATTAAAATCCGCCCCCTACTAATCTGCGACTGCCCCGCCATCAGTTTCAGGGTTTGTTCAAGGGAAGGCGACGCTCTCCGAGCCTTGAGCGGTCGCCGCGGAATGAACGTCTGGGAAAAGAAGGCGCGAGTGCGCGTTACAAAAGAATTGCGCCGTTGGAGCGGCGCCTGATGCGAACCCTGCTCGCCAGCACCGATTGCCACGTCAATTACTCGGGACGCACGCGCTGCATCCGACGTGTGAGATGGTAGCGGGAACTTGACAGCGAAGTTCGAGGCCCGAGATTCCTTTCCGATGAACATGAAATGAAACAATTATTTGCAACTTCGTTATGATGTAATACATAATGATATAAAAATAATTAAAAGACAATAACATTAATAATAATAATAATAATAATAATAATAATAATAATAATGTGGCGCACCCAGGATTTTGCCCTGGGGAAGTACTACAAGTGTAGTATCCAACCGACTTTATATCTTCCTATCAAGAATTTTTTGTTTATATTGAATACAAAATGTATTTCATTTGTTGACTTATAATTAGGGAACGGATTTTATTGTAATAAAAAATGCAAAATATGTACATATATATGTACTAATTTTTTCCAAAACATGTAAGAAAAATAGAAAATATGTCAAATGAAAATTCATTATTGTGTTTAAAATTGTTCTCTACAAGCATTTTCTGAGCATAGAACGTCGCCGGTCAGTTTTTAACAAGGATTCGGAGTGGCTGAAAGTAGTTCTACCTCCACAGTAATAATTGCACTCTGGACTTTACCACAGATGCGAATTGTATTCGAAATATAAAATACGTTCAAAGTATATATTGCAATATTTACGAGGAGCCGCTGTTCAAGTGAGTAGAAGTACCGCTAGCCAGTGATGGATCCCGGGGTAGGGAATTAAAGGGAATACACCCCCCCCCACACACACACACACACACAAATCGAACAAGACAGTAATACAATTTTCTTTAAAATATATGTTACTTTTCGATCGATTAACGAATGTGCTGTGTGAAACATGAGTACGCACGTGTTTGAAATAACTTTTGTTAACAAAACTCCGCTCATCTTTCACTCCGAGTACTCAGTGAGCGGGAGTGGGGGTAGTTTGAAAATGCATGGCGAAGACATGGTTATAGAAGCGCAACGGCATTTTATTTGAATCATGATGCGCGAATTTTATTTGAATCATTCGCAAGAAAGATGATTCCGTAACCTATATTGCAAACGCGCATTTGGAATGTTCCGTTTCGACGTATAAATACATAAAAAAGTAACGAAATATATAGTAATAGCTAAAATATGTAAAAATATGTAATTATACCATAAGATGTAAAAATATGTACAATAAAAATAGTTCTAATTCATTCAGAATGTCTTGTAAACTCTATAAAATATTATTGAATCCAGGTATCTAGTTCCTGTAAAAACATGTAATTACATGGAAATCCGTTCCCTACTTATAATTAATATTGATGACGTAAGCAACTTATATTGTATGACTTTCAATAGCATAGAAGATTTTACTAATTTTTATATTTTTTAACATGAATCACGGCCGTCTCGGAGGCTGAATTCTCATTAGAGACCCTTCCTCATGGAGTACTCCAATAATAATAATAATAATATTATTAATAATAATAATAATAATAATATAAAAATTAGAACAACTGATATTATTTTCAATCTAGTACTTACGATGTGGATTTAACACGTTGACTGCCAAGTCGATATTCGTGAAACTACCCTAGTTTGCCGAGGCGATAACTTCATCAATTTTGATCAGAAAAATCTCTGGTAAAAATTACAAATATTAATTCTTTCAGATCTTTCTAATGGTGATATTATCATGCGTGGTGCCATATGGCGCCACAGTTGCTTTGTCAGTTCGTAATTTTTCTATGGGCGCCATATGGCACCACATCTCTGGTGAAGTGTCGGAAGGTTCCACACTCTCTCGTTGAACGATTTTAAAGGTTTGAATGAGAATAGCAGATTAAAGAATATTGTAAATAATGGTATTTATCAATTTCAATCAAATATTATTCATTTCTATGAAATGGTTCAAAACAATTAATACATAAGTAAGGCTTGTCTGGGCAAGTCTTGCATCTGGTTGATACCCGTGGTGCCTTGTTGCCTGCCTGAACTCTACCCAATGCTTTCTTAAGATTGGTGTAGCAACGACAGCAACTTCGTCTTGCGGTTCTGAAAAGAATAAATTCATTGTACACCTATAAACAAATTTTATTTTTTTGTATTGCATTTATCATTTTACCTTTTTTGGGTTTTTCCTTGCATGTAGTCTGATTCCTCCAGGTAATGGTTTGTTTTTTTGACGGTCCTGTCGACAGTATTATCTGTTATTCCCAGCAAATTCTGCACGATCTTTCTTCGAAACTCCTCTAGTTTCATTCTTCTACCAGTAGAGCAAGTGTTGCTGTACAAAATCCAAGCATTTACCACACAAGTTCCGAAAAGCAAGTCATCAGCTACTTTATGATACCACCTCACAGTCTTCCTCAGTGAAGAATGGTATGCAGCCAAAGTATCTGCAATATCTATGCCTCCTTTAATTTTGTTATAGTAAATGACCATCTGTGGCTTTTTGATTTCTTGGTCATCTCTTCTCATTTTTCCAGTTCCTTCCAAGATACCATTCCATTTTGTTGACATCATACACACTTCCCTTTTATCTAACCATTTCATAACAACAACCCCACTGTCATTTTCTTGAGATACAATTTCTCCTTTCTTCAATTTTGTGGCTACCACCTCACGAGGAAAACCTTTTCTATTTTTACGATATGTGCCTACGAAGTGCGTTATTCTTTGCAATAATGCCTCCGCCAATTCCATAGAAGAATAAAAGTTGTCCGTGCACACTGTGCGTCCACAATCAATATATGGCTCCATCATATTTAAAACTACTTTTGTAGCCATGCTCCCTGATCCATCGGGCATAAAACCTTTCCCAGAATAAATTATGAAATCGTACACATAACCCTTCTCGTCACACAGTTTAAAAATTTTTACCCCATACTTGTGTGCCTTTCCTGGAAGATATTGCCGAAAGTTTAGACGACCACGCCATGGAACCATAGACTCATCTATAACCAGAAATTCTCCTGGAGAATGTCTTAGAATAAAATTTTTCTTAATAGCTTCCACAAGAGGTCGAACTTTGTCAGTTCTTTCTCTTGCTACTTCGTTGTCACTAAAATGCCAAAATCTCGAAAGAATTTGAAATCTGTTTCTTGGCATCGTTTTTTGTGCAACGCCATTTGAGTAGAGGGGTAATTTGCTCCAGTAACTATCAATGGAAGGCATTTTTACAAGACCCATCCACATTTTCAACCCAAGAAACTTTTTCATCTCATCCTTCGTGGTGTCCTGCCATTCGTTTAGACGGCTGGTGCGTTTGGATCGAGATTTTTGGATCACCTGTGCTGCATTTCTATTTGTTTCCTCAACCATCATTTCAATTATGTCTTCGGATAAAAATAATTTATAAAAATCATGGGGATCCATCGTCTCAGGTTCACCCTCCAAATTTGTGTTTTGGGTAAGAGAGAAAGTGAATTGCTGTTGTCGACCAGAATAGTCGCTCCACACACTCACCCTTCTCGTACTAAAAGAAGCACCGTCCACGCCGCCATCAGACTCAGCATCGCTATCAGGAGGTCCGTCTTCACTTACATCACTATCGCTGCTACTACTTTCGTGAGGCACAAAATCAGAATCGCTACTTATCCCACTTATGCTAAAATCATCAGTCTGAATCTTCTAATAGCGCCCTAATATCCTGCTCTGAAACTCTCTTCGCAGCCATGCTTCCCTCACTAGATATCGACAAGAAATGTCAGCAACAGGCACTAGGATGAAACATCGAAATGAATACGGGGCACCTACACGTGCGGCACACATTGTTTTGCTTCTCCGAAGCGATAAGGCAGGTTCCGAAACCTGAGACCCTCACAGTCGCGCGTCTGCCGCGAACAAACTCGTGGTAGAAAGAACTGATAATAGAGACCACCACCAGGCAGACAACCGCAGGATAAGTAGCACAGACGAAAAGTGAACTTCTCTCAATAGAGCGAATCACTAATAACACATGTATCAGTTTTCCAAGTCTCAAAAATGATCAGAGAATTCAAACTGACGCGAGCGCCATATGGCGCCACGCGCGCAACAAAGGAAACATAACGTGTGGTGCCACATGGCGCCACGTGGCAGTCAACGTGTTAAGGCTGCAGTATACACGATTTATATATAACAATAAATAAGATTTCGTCAGAAACACTTAGAGATTTTACAACATCTCTGATTCCGTATAAAATAGATGTAAAGACGTCACGTATCATGCAAAAATGAAAGAGCTGTTCACTATTCAGACAATATGTTCGAAAACGTGTGCATGCATTGCATGTGGGTTTGTGATTCACAGGCCTTAATACAAAGTAACTCTGAATACTGCCGCCTCTTGTTTTGAAGACTGGCACTCCCAGTTGCCAGACGTATCCCTGACTTATCTCTCCCAGTTGTTTGTAAATTCGTTTACATATGTATAAGAGCCTGAGAAGATAATCTGTCGCGGTGCATGTTGAAGGGTCACGGAAGTGTGACAAGAGGAAAAACTACTGTGGCGCTTACAGCAAGTTATTTTAATAATGCCGTTGACATGAGAACAAACAGAAGTCAAATGTGAATTAGAAGGATTTTCATGATTTTATTAATGTGACAACAGTCTCATTTAAAAACACATGTCTGTATAATACTTTTATACATTTTCAACATATTCGCTGCTCATTTAAAACAAATGCATGGTAAGTTATTTTTAAAAAAGCAAACTTTTTTGAAGCAATAATGTATAATTAATTTTGGTAATAGTCTCAAGCTAATTAGTAAATATATAATAGATTACTATTAATTTTACTATTAATTTAAAATTAATTAATAAAAATTACAATGAATTTGTGGTCGCAACTCTTCTTGTCGGATTTTTTTCGAGTTACGTCCAGTCCTCATCCCAGAATACGATGTTGAACACTAATCCAAACGCTTACAGACGAGTTGTAATAAAGAGAACATTCTGCCAGTGGATTATTCGGCGGCTGATTAAAGAAAAAATGTAGTTTATATTCTACAACATACCGTTCGATTCTAACAGAGTTACCTTAGAATATAATTTTGTAGTTAAAATTATTCTACAAAAAGGGAATTATCTCATTAGAACAAACGCTTGTACCGCATACTGTAAACAGCGGCTTTCGGGCGATGCAATCTATAGCGTCCTGTCATTCATCACCTGGGTGCTGTGAACCGCCTCATCGGCATCACATTTAGCTGTTATCACAGAAGTGATTCGCGCCGCCACCGCTAGTTCGCAAACTAAAAATGCGCTAACACACATTTTTAGAGAAATTTCTTAAAAGCTTCTGGATGGATCCAAAAACAAATCATCAGTTCCTCTCCAGGAGTCGCGTCGAACGACACCTCATTTGTTTCGATTGGTGGTCAGGAAGGAGTCTACCTATGAATGACATGCGGATGAAGGTTTGCTGAGTAATACCGGGTTCGCTAACTAATTATGGTTATTAGATCCGTAAGTGTAGTGCAGGATATATTGCAGGAGGTGGATGTGTTCCTCCCAGTTGGAACGTGAGATCCGGGGCTGACCTACATGTCGACTTGCGAAATTTTCCTGCTACATGTATATACCTCCCTCAGCGAGGCACCGTCCCAGCCATAACAAGCCCAAAGTTTCTCTACGATATATATATATATATATATATATATATATATATATATATATATATATATATATATATATATATATATATATATAAGAAAGTCGTGTTAGTTACACTATTTATAACTCAAGAACGGCTGTACGATTTGGCTGAAAATTGGTGAGCAGGAAGCTTAGAGCCAGGAGACGGACATAGGATACTGTTTATCCCGTTCGACAGCGTTCCTGTGTGAGAACGCACGTTTGCGCGTGATTTCGCATGTTAGCGGTCATTGCTGCCTGTTGTAACCCATTGTTGTAACGCCGCACTGATAACAGAAGGCGATAATGATAGCCGCCTTTCGTTCGCCGTTATCTATCTATCTATATAAAAGAAAGTCGTGTTAGTTACACTATTTATAACTCAAGATCGGCCGAACCGATTTGGCTGAAAATTGGAGAGCAGGGAGCTTAGAGCCAGGAGACGGACATAGGATACTGTTTATCCCGTTCGACCGCGTTCCTGTGTGAGAACGCACGTTTTCGCACGTTTTCGCGTGATTTCGCATGTTTTCGGATGAAGGTACTTAACTGAAGAGTGCAACCTATGCACCAAAATACAGGAACAATAATAAATGATTAATCTACTTAATTTTTTATTTGTATTTTCTAATAAACAATTTAACTTAATAAATTCCAAAATCTGCTTATTTATTGCCTTTAACAGCCGGTCCCTATGATTACAGCTTTGTATTTCTCTCTTAAACAAAAATCAATTCCAAGAAAACGCTCTGCTGCGTAATAGATTTTTTAATTATCTATTTAATATCAGAGCGTTTTTTGAAATTCTTCTTTATTTGAGAGAAAAACACTAATCTGCAATTGCTTCATTATCACGAGTGCAACAAGGATAGTACAGTTTCTCACAGTGAGTGCGACGCGAGAAAAAGATGGGACTGGCTGTTAAGGCGGAACAGAGTTCGCCGGGTCAGCTAGTATATATATATATATATATATATATATATATATATATATATATATATATATATATATATATGTGTATGTGTAGTGTGTGTGTGTGTAAGTGTGTGTGTGTGTAAGTGTGTGTGTGTGTGTAAGTGTGTGTGTAAGTGTGTGTGGAAGTGTGTGTGTGCGCGCGCGCGCATGCGAGTGTGAGTGAGAGTGAGAGTGAGTGTGTGTGTGTGCGAGTGTGTGTGTGTGCGCGAGTGTGTGTGTGTGTGTGTGTGCGAGTGTGTGTGTGTGCGCGAGTGTGTGTGTGTGTGTGTGCGAGTGTGTGTGTGTGCGTGTGCGACTCTGTGTGCGTGTGCGAGTGTGTGTGTGTGCGAGTGTGTGTGCGAGTGTGTGTGTGTGTGCGAGTGTGTGTGTGTGCGAGTGTGTGTGTGTGCGAGTGTGTGTGTGTGCGAGTGTGTGTGTGTGCGAGTGTGTGTGTGCGCGAGTGTGTGTGTGTGCGAGTGTGTGTGTGTGCGAGTGTGTGTGTGTGCGAGTGTGTGTGTGTGTGCGAGTGTGTGTGTGTGTGCGAGTGTGTGTGTGTGTGCGAGTGTGTGTGTGTGCGAGTGTGTGCGAGTGTGTGTGTATGTGTGTGTAAGAGGAGAGGAGGGGGTAAGGATGAAGAAAAGATAGCGCCCGGTAAGTGGCCCTTTTGTTGGCGCGGGCTGGGAACTTCGCAGTTCAGCGTTCATAATTTTGTCTGTCAAAAAAATTTCATTTAATTCAGCTTGTACAGCGGCGCGTACCGACAGCAGTATATTGCGGCAATATATTTCTAAATATTTTTATAGGGCGTCCCCTGAATGTTTATTGGAATTTATATTATCGTGTTTCTGACATAATACGGATGAAAGCAGTTTAGAGATCATTGCACAAACTGAATGTTTGGAAAAAGTGTAAATGCAAATGCAGCGGTTATATGAATATATTAAATGTACTAGAACGAAGTTCGAGTGCTTTTCAAAAGTTCCTAGAGAGTTTATTATTTGTTACAAGGGCTATGTTGCCAATTACATTTTAAGAACACTATTCCTTCTCCAAGCTGTATTTATCAAATTCAAATAGCCGGTAGTGTTACTTACAATATAAATATTTTTTTCTTCTTTCGCTTTTACAGAGGAATTTTTACATGCGCGATCGTCACGAATTGTTTACTAGATACTTCTGTGTGTTATGGATTTATTCAATGATTCCCTAGATTGGGTCGACAGATGTTCACTATTTCAGGTTTCTGTTCCCCTTGAACTCATTTTTTCACTATTTAACCAATTAAAACATTTTTCATGAGTGATTTTTTTCTGTGGTTTATTGGGGGCAAGCTTTCCATCAGACAGGGGAGTCAGTTTCAGTTTGTTTCCAACAGCAGGGACACTAAATAGAAGTCTTAGGTGCCTTCCTTGAAGGACCTGGATCTACCTCAGCCATTTCGTTAGGTAATGGTAATAAAGCTGAACAGAAGTTCTCGAAGATGAAAGCAACTAGCTTTGGTTAGCTTATATTTCGCTGCAACGAATGCTTGGAACACTGTCATCAGTGCTCGCTGCGATCTTTTGCCTTCAACTGTTTATTGCTCAAGGGAGGGGGAAGCAAGGTCATCGTTCGAAAAACGTTGCGAGTAGTAGTAGTACTTAATAGTGTACTTCCTTAACTTTACCCAAGTTAAATTTACAACTGTACTATAAATACTTCCTTAGATACCGTAGAAATCAACACGAGTTGGCATCACATCAGAGGGTTTCATGGGATACACCACCCCATATCGCCACGCTATAGTTTCAGAATTAACACAACTTGCAAGTCAAAGAAGCGGAGGAAGTCATGGACATACAGAGGTATGATGGAAGAGGTAAACGGTAGAGTCCAGGGCATTGAAAGTTACGCAGCATTTCATGTTGCAACAGTGCGTTTGACAGAACAAAGTACAGGTTTCGTTTACATAGATTCTTTGTTTCTCTGGCGGCGGCAATGCAAGAAATGCAAGATCCATGTAGGAAGAGAGAACGGGACGTTCAGAAAAGGACGAAGAGCGTGTGGGTGGCGGAAAGTGGGTGTTTCTCCCATCGGGCGAAGACCACGCACCAAGAAATTCAAGAGGAGCAGATGCAACAAGAAATTCAAACTTATTTTCTTTCCGAGCAGCCACGTTGTAATTCTGATGGTGCGGTAGACGGATACATGCCCTTTGATAACATTCAAATGCCCTATGCCACACAAATTATTTTTGCGTAATTGGTGCTTTGTCCCAACGGATAGAGGAAATGGCATACACCGGAAACTATCAATATTTTATTTGCTAGCTATTTCAACCCAACATCGCGAACAACGGGGCTGTCCAAGTTACCCGGAAGGTGTGTAGATAGTATTTCATTCAATACTGCAGCGAAAACTGTAAAGATCGCACCCCAGATTGAAATAGGCAGTTAAAAATCTTTAAAGCTGTCAGTAAAAGTTATTAAAATTACATTCAATGTGATCCAGTTTTTATCACCGACAGTCCAAAAATCTGTTAATGTTTTTGGTTGTTTCTTACATTAATATTTTTTTAATTACGAAAACAGTCAATTCTGTGTATTAACTTTTCTTGGTTATTAAACTTTCATGTCCTTATTCATAACGTTTGGAGTTTGTGCGTTTGGACTGTTCTTTAGGGACATGATATTTCATGAATAAATAACAAAAATTGTTTCTCTAATATAGACTTGTCAGCAATACATTTTTCAGTAGTCGGCATGGAGAGCTATGGTCAGCTTTAAACGTGCGCGTCTATACGCAAACAAAAGTGACAATAAGTTGCAAATTAAATTGATGAATGATTAGAAATATTTGTCGATTAGTTGGATTAGAGAAAACACTGCCTTACAAATCCTATACACAACCAGATAATGCTGGTCGCAGACTTTCAAAGCAATTCATTTCGCGAACTTGAATATTTTTGTGAATTTGGGATGTTTTTTCAGCAGCCTGAAGTTTAGAATTACATATTTTGTTTTTTTATATATTTGAGTTATAATCTTTTACGCTGTGTAATTATGTAGTTTGTATATTACAAATCGAGGAGCAGCAAAACTACAGTACTTGCAGTTACAATTTAGAAATCGTAGATTTTCGCCAACGCGAACAAATACTTAACCATATAAAAACGTGAATAAATACTTAAACACACACATGTTAATAAATACTTAAACATAGGGATGCGCACAGGGGGACTGTGCCCTCCCCCTTTACACTTCTTAGAGGCTTCTTAATCTCACAAATAAAGCATTTTATTTCCACAAATAACATAATTTCCTAATTTTTTCCATTTTTAATTTCGCAATTTGGGGAACTGAAAATGAGACACCTAGAAAAAAAAGCTCTCCAAAGCATCTGGCAACTCTTTAAATTGTCCCAAAT
>BLKR01016405.1:25000-28740 GCA_011170035.1 Teleogryllus occipitalis | reverse complement strand
CAGGGACCGAATACCGAAATAATAGTGGTAAAGATATTTATACCGGTATAGAAATACCTTTACCTCTATTATATCTTTATTCAAAATACCTTTAAAAATACCGGTATAAGACGTCAAATACCGGTATTTTTAGAGGTATTTTACCTTTATCCGACGTCTATACCGGTAAAATACCTCTATTTAAAGGTATTATACCGGTATTCTCTCATCAAAATACCGGTATTTTCATAGGAAAATACCGGTATTTCAGTAGAATCATACAGGTATTTGGGGGAAATTCATTGTGATTTTTTTCCGCTGAGATGGCTCAGAGGAAACAACTGTTTACACGGCAGTTTCTGACCGGGAGGTCCTAGGGTTCGAGTCCCGAGGGTGGCGGATTTTCGACACATATTCTAGCTAGGTGGAGTTCTGCCGTTGACTGGGAAGTCGAGTTCTGTCGTCAGACGGATGGACCACCCAACGGTCTTTCGGAGACATCAACACGAGCTCGTTCGCTGACCTTGGACCTCACGTCCGGGCGCAGAATATCACTAAATACGAGTATTTGCTTAAACTTGATCGTATCACTAACATTCCCGAAAATAATTATTTTCAGTTTGCCCAGTTTCCTTATTCTGCACCATAATTAATAATTATATATATATATATATATATATATTAATTAATTATATATAATTATTAATTGTATTTAAAACAATATTAAAAATTGACATTGAATGCTAATAGACATTAACTATTCTTATTTAAATTAAATGTTAATTTTAATTAAAAAGGAAAACTGTTAATATTGATAAACTCTTTTTTATTAATTAATAATATTAGTATATATTTCTTATTATTAAGGAAGAAACACTCTTCTCGAAGTGGGCTCCTCCAGATGCATTTTACAATGTAAGCTACCCGCGTAGAAGGGAACCCTTGCCCACATGCGATGTTAATAGCTAATAATAATAGTAATAATAATAATAATAGTAATGTAATATAATAATAATAATATAATATAATAATAATAATAATAATAATAATAATAATAATAATAATAATAATAATAATAATAATAATAACATAATAATTTACTTTTATTACAAATTTTCTCAATATTTGCAGTTAATGTCAAAATATATTAAACCCTTCATATTAACCAGGAAAATAACATTTTATTTTAGCCCTATTTATTAATGTATAATTAAGATTTAATTGTGAAATGAAGTAAAAGGAAATCATTTTTTAACAATAACAAAACTGGGCCTGAAAGCCCGAGCGTTCGTGATTATCTCAAGGTGTCAACGCTTCCTCAGTTCGCCGAAGGAGGGGTCGGGGAGGGAAGAAACGGGCCTACGCCTACGGCCGGCGCATACGTTGACAGCCTCTCCATGTGCGAAATACAAAGACAGGCTTAGGTCATCTCTCAGGTCAGATGGGAGATAGCTCGATGTAGGACACTACGAAAAGGTTCTCTTCAATGGAATCAATAATTATTATTTCATATTTCAACTTTTCCGAAGTTTAAATTAAGGGAGGGTTTCAATACATACAACGTATGCAAAACGTAAACGCCCGAAAACAAAACATTTACAATAATAAGAATAGAATTTAATACAGTTGTTTTATATATATACAAAATAATAATTTAAACAATAAATAACAATTATGAAATGATATTTGATTAATAAACATTTTGTGAGATATTATTAACTAAAGTAACCTATTTTTCAACATGTATGGATGGTAAGCTATATTTCTTCATTGAAAATACCGGTATAATACCGGTATAACCTTTATGGACGTCCATACCGGTATAGACGTCCTATAGAGGTATTTTACCGGTATAAAAGAATAAAGGTATTTGAAAAAGGTATGGAAAAATACCGGTATTATACCGGTATTTTTTACCGGTATTCAATAACTTTTCGGTCCCTGTTTACGACATGAGTATCGTAAGATATCTTATTACAATACGAAATTGGAGAATTATCAAACAAGACTCTTTAGCCGGAATTGTTAACCAATTGAATATTGTAATATAATGTTACCATTTGTATATCATAGAAAGTAAGACGCAATTTGTCAAAATTCATGTAAGCTATAATTTTTGTTTAAATTTGACTCCTTACCCGCGAAAGATATGTGACAGTACTTATGTTAACAATTCTACTGCCATGGGTTTAATTAATTAGCTTGCAGTACGCAAATTATTATTTTTGGTTTTAAAGAAGCATGGATATACAGAGTGCCGGGGAAGGAAACGTCGAAACTTTGAAAAACAAGCTGTTTAGACAATTTTAATCATATTTTGTCTAATAAACTACATAGATATTCTGAATGGCTGAGCTGCAATAAACAGGCAAATGTTGGTTTGAAAATATGGTTTTTACGCAAAACTTTGCATTCTAGAATCATATAAACAGACCAGGAACATGTAACATGTTTATTATTAAGAATATAAATTAAAATATTAGTTCAGAAAGAAAGATTAACCGAGAAATAAAAAAGCAAGCAAAAGCGCAACATTGGAGAACTGTTTTTTTTTTCTTCAGTATGCAACGTGGATAACACCCAAACATTTAAAATAAAACCGGATAAGATCCAGTGATGAACCACTAGGGTGGCCGCCATCTTGTAGAAACTTTGTTGCTGTTAGTTACTTTGAGCATAAAATACATATATATTATTTATTTTTATTATTGTGATTTGATTATCCCTATACCTATAATTAAAATACCTTTCAGATACTTGAATATGGGTCAAAACATCGTAATAAATAAAATTGATAAAAATATTAATGGTAGAATTTAAAAATTTAACAAATCTATATATTTTAAATGTAGTGTGAATATTTTAATTGATTTTATTTAATTGTGATGCAAATATTTTATTAATATGAAAACCATTAAGGAACGAAATAATTGAGAAATATGAAAAAATATAGTTTAGGCAGCGATAGATGGCAGCTGGGAATTTGATGTAGCAGAATCTCATAGCTAGGCCAGACCTAAGAAATTAGAAAACTAACTAATACGAGAAAGACAATGCCATTTTGTAGCACCAATAGTTTCTTAATTTTTTGCCCTTGTATATTGCAATGGTACAGGAAATGGTGATGGTCTCATTTTCAGTGAACTTTCAGTAAATTCAAAATTTGCAAAACTACAATACATATAACAGAGATTTGTTTAAAATATATGTTTTGAAAAGAATATAGCTTACAATTGTATCTGATGGGCACAAACTCTGCCGGCCAGGTAATTTTTTTGAAAATGGAAATAGAGTAGAGTAAATATGCAAATATTCAAATTTTCAAATTGGCATTTTCCTCACTTGTACTAGAATATTTGAAGACTTATTATATTCAAATACAACAATAGTAACGTTTCGACACAGCAGTTTTAAATTCTCAAAAATTACTTATCAAAAAATTACATCATTGAGGTTTCTAGATCTGTGAAATGGGGTTTCGGATTGTCGAATTGGTGATAATGTATTACTTTCCCAATGGATTACATTTTTACCTAATGCGCTACGATTAGTAATATGTTTTATAAGTGATAGCTGAGATGTTTTTATATGGTCAGAAATTGCGATATTATATTTTGCGAAACCGTTATTGATACGAGAAAGTACTTTCTGATGAAGAGCAACTAGTTTTTTTGTTTTCTATTAGATTGTTTATCAATTTACATAGACGAGCATATAATATGACTTTTTTCGAATATTTTATTAATATTTTCGAAACGCAG
>BLKR01016405.1:0-20000 GCA_011170035.1 Teleogryllus occipitalis | reverse complement strand
CCCTAGGAAAAAAAAAAAAAAAAGGAATTAGCGCCATCTACCGATTGAGCTATTGCCGGGCATCGGCCGCCCGCGTCGATGACACTATATTATTAATAAGGTACCCTTAATAGATATCTTGAGTATTGAGAGAAAATCATAGTATATTACGTACTTCCGGTGAATGTGTGTTGATATTTATATTGCTTAATTTCATAGGGTCAGTTATTTGTTGTATTATTTATTTATTTTTTTAACAATCAGAGTACAGGTCAACTGGGGTTTGCACAACGTAAACTCTACAATATTTATCAATGGAACCCTCATATGAATGAAGCCATTGACATCATTGCCAACACAACCAACCAAATTATTCATTTATTTCATTTATCTATTCATTTAATTATCTTTTTTCTCCTTATATATTACATTAATTTTAATATTTTTGATACATAAATACTTAAAATACTTAAAATTATATTGTATATATAATATAGAGCCATATCAACCCTGGCTAGGGTGGGCAAAAATATATTAAAATAATAATAATAAAAGCAAATACATAAAAAGTAATACACTAAAAAAATATTAATAAATGAATAAGTTAGTTGAAACCATCAACCTGAAACCCTCCGTATTCTGCCAAAAATTTTGATAACCACCATACAGTACTCAATTCTCATGATCCCATTCACATTAAGCTATTGAGTGATACAATTGGATAAAATTGTGATATAAGTGTTACCGATAATTATACTAGGCCGAAACTACCACTATACATTATAACCTTCTGACCCTGGATGTAGATATGAGATTGCTATTAAGATTTGAGAATGTAGGGAGTGATAGATACTGGTATTCCATCTTCAATTAAAATGAGAAGTTAGGTCAACTTTTAAATTTTTTATTTAAAACACACAGAAATTTTTTTTTTCCTAAACTGTGAGAAAAAAGGGGGGATGGACATAACAGAGTGGTTAATTTACATGTGATTTTAATAATTGTTTGAGGGAAATATTTGTAAATATAATAATAGTAATAATAATAATTATAATACTGACCAATAAAATGTATATGGACCCCAATTCATAGAGACCGTATTACATTTCTATTGACTTATAGAACTAAAAAAAATTTTTTTAAGTAATAAAGTGTTAACTTGTACTGTTAAATACCCAACAAGGTAGCGTACCTGACAAAAATATTAGGCTAAACGAGTATGATTAAACACATGATTCCAAATATAATGTGTGTTATGACAAAGGCACAACTTAATGCTACAGCTTAGGCAAGCATAATCTATGTTGATTCCACAATGGTACAATGAGATGGAACTGGGTAGAATACACCTAAGTATAACAATTAGTCACTCAGCCAACTATATTTGCATGTAATTATAGTCACTGTTGCTTACAAAAAAACAAAAAACAACACATATTGATTCTACCAACCACCATAAACTTACATTAGTGATGCATTAAGGAACCCGAACCCACAGTTTGGAAAGGTGCGTTACCTCATATTCACTATGATAGTGTTTGGGAGGATGCCATGAGCAAAGGGAACAATTGAAAATGGCAACCAGTGATTATTGATAATACCAATTAAAGGGATATTAAGTAAAAAAAATAAATAAATAAATAATAAAATAAAATAAAATTTAAAAAAGTATCTACCAAACAATCCTATATGTGAAAGATAAAAGGACTAGGGCATGAATATGAAACAAATTATACTAATGGGGTAATCTGTGGTTAGAACTAAAAGAATGGAGGTGAGAAAAGAAAGGATTAAAATAAATACATTTAAATACAATAAAGTAAAATGAAATAAAACAAGGCAAGAGAGACATTGCTGGTGTTAATTGTTGATGATATTGATATATAGCCTGCTGAGATTTTCAACATCGGTTTTCTTATTGCATGTTGAATTTTTATTGATATGAATCATTTCTTTGAATAGTCTTTTCTTATAGTTGGATTCTCTATCTACTATACGGGTGTCATTAAACTTGAAGAGGTGTTTAGTTTGTTGTGTATGTTGTGCCAAGGCACACATAGGAGAGTCTTTCTTTACATCGTATTGATGCTGATATAACCTTTTCTTTAGGTATTGCCCTGTTTGCCCTATGTATTGGACCTCACACCCACCACACGGAACAGAATAAACAACGTTGCTGTTGTTCATTTTATCAATACGGTCTTTGGTTCTACTGAATATAGTATTGCCTAAAGTATATTTATTCGAGAATGCTATATTGCAATTTTCATTGGCTATTGTTTTATGCAGTGCCTCAGATAAGTTATTGATGTAAACCATGGATTTGTATGGCCTGTTATCTTTGCCACTATTGTCAGGTTTTTGGGTAGGTGGAGAATTGTAAATTATGGAGTTTATCAGTTTGATGGGAAAGCCATTTGCGATAAGTATGTTTTTAACACTATTCAAGTTTTTTTGATGAAAGCATGGACCACTGAGATGCAGTGCTCTATGTTTCAAGGCCAAAGCCACATTAATTTTGGAAGAAAGTTTGTGAGCAGACTTAAAATTGAGGTACCTGTCTGTCTTATGGGGCTTCCTATACCAATCAACATTGATAGAGCCATCCAAATTCCTAATTATCATCATGTCTAAAAAGGGAATACTATGGTCTTTTTCTAACTCAATAGTGAATTGTAGTTGGCAAACTAGTGTAATCCATTAATTGACCGATCCCGTGAATCATTTTCCTACTAAAATTCAAATGTAATGTTATTTTGATTTTATTTCCGCACACTTCTCATAAGTAAGGTCTGTTAGGATTTTTTCCAATGTGGTTAAGATTGGCGCAAGTGACATGGAGAAAAACGCGTCTATGCCCGAAAATCGATTGTGCCTGGATGGATGGATAGTTGGATGATGGATATACTCGTACGTATCACGCATAACGCTCCCCCATTAGAAGCGGACTGTACCGCCGCCGCGCGCGGCGGCGCGCCGCCTGCCGATAAGACCCTGAGGGAATCCTTGGAGAGCCTGCCTCTGCGTCAGCGTAGCCTCAGCCGAGCACCGCCCAGCCGGGGCAAGCAAAACAATTAGCACTAAATGTTGCGAAGACAAGCTGCTAGAGTGCTTCAACGGCTCCTGGACACACACGAACACTACAACAAAGGACGAGCGCTATGCGCAGAAAATTATCATAGGCATTAAAGGGTTAAATCTAAGGGTGGGGCTCTTGCACGTTGTATCCGACTTCAGCCAATGACCTTCAGACACCAGTTTGCGTCACAATATTAGCGGGGATTTTAAATGCAGCCTGATCCCCAAAATTATCACAGTTACAAGATTTATGAAGCATTTATTTTAAATATTTCATCTTGTACACCTTCATCGCGTTATTTTCGATTGGTTCCCGTTGAAAATGGACATTTTGTATCACTGTAAAAATATTTCTCAACCCTTCTCACTCTCCAAGCAACATGGCGGCCAGCGTCTGGACTGGCTTTTCAAACGAAGTGCCCAAGACTCTAGGTCGTCTCCACGACACGCAAGTGCAAGTCCATCCAAATTGTCAACTTAAAAAAAAAGATGAAAGATAATAATTTTCGTAATTGTAATAACGCGGATTTATTAGTCATTCGTATGGCTCGATGTGGATGGCGGATTGATTGTCGAAAATGCGTAAATGCGATTCCTCTGGCAACGCTGGAGAGATCTGACGGAAGACTGATGTTCAGGCTACTATTTGCCTCAGAATTCACGATTCCAAGAAGTAATAATATACTAACAGTGTAACTAGTACTAACAGTGTTTATGTCACAATTATGCGAAATTCAATCATGCAATTGATATAGAAATTGTTGCTCATACTAGTATTTCAGAATTTTGAAAAGGGAGTGAATAAGAATTTAATACAAATTTTGTAAATGACATAATATTTACTTTCTCGTTTGCATAGGGTTCCCTGATACCGAAATAGTATTGTTTTTGTTTTTTTTCAAAATGCCCGTCCGTCCGTCTGTGAACACTACTAGCGACTAAACCACAAGTACGATCTTTTCCAAATTGAAGAATCCTATGTCGATCTGTCTCTAGTTGAAGACTTGAATTTTGAAAAACATTCATTAAAATTTGAGGATACTTTGCTAGGGGTGATGCCTAATGCCTATACGATGACATAAACTTCATATTGCCTTAACCATGGCTTTTCAAAAATTACAAAAAAATGTATTTTTTTACTAGTCTCTCACCTCGGTAATATTTACTTTACAGGCAGTTTCTTCAAAATGTTGTATTGATAAGTACATATGCTAAATAGTGTCAGATAAAATTTCTCGAAAATTCAACAATTTTCTGTGAAAATGAGCTCAAATTTTCGCATTTTCAGAAACGCTCAAACGCCATTTTTCTCAAAAATGGCTCCAAATTTTTACTTCAAACTTTTTAAATGGATAGTGCTAATTTCACTGTTTAATATGACGTAATGTTTATTTTCGTGTAGTCTTTTGTTTTTTCAAAAATTATCCAAATGTAATTTCTTTTTAGTATGATGGCACTTATTGTGGTCATGGGCACTTCCAGACCTGATAGGATGACGTAATAAACAGGTCGCTTGAATAATAGAATTCTGCGAATCTTTACAAAGTTTGTATAAGTAACACTCAACCATGATGTCAGACATTTGTAGGCTGTATTAATATTTTGCCCGAACATTAATATTAATAAATTATTTTACAGGTTAATTCTCAACCGGAAAAAATGTTTCTTGGATTCTTCCTGATTTTCAACATTGTTATGATTAACGCTTACACAGGACAAATAATGAGTTTTCTCACTACACCAAAGTATTACCCTGATATATATAATCTACAGGAAGCTTCTAGAAAAGTAAGTACAAGAATAAATTCTAATATATGAGTTTTTTAACCTGCATGAGGAATTTTTACATTAGGCTTAGATAGTTTAAGGCTTAGATAAGTTTTGTACATTAGGCTTAGATAAGTTTTGTAATAGCTGATTTGCAATAGCTGTCCCCTTACTATATACTTGCAAATTCTAATTCTTGCCAAATTATAGCAGGCTACCTGTAAATATTTCAAAATATATTTCTTCTCTCATGTACCTTCGTTGTGCTTAACTTACCGCTCGTTCTCCAACGCTATAATGGCCTTAAAAGTATTGTAACTGCTACTAAAGGTGTTACAGTAGCACACAATGTCTCGCATTATTGGGAACTGTTACATATTATAATATTGTAGTTTTTGCAGTTCAGTCATTAATTGAAAAATCCAAAAAAATTGAACGAAGCGCCTACGTTAAATATCTGCAATTATTTCGATAGTCAAGAAAAGTTATATCTATTTCTTATTTCGACAAAAGAAACAAAATCTCAACTGTTACAGAATTTTCAGTAGAAAATACAGACAAACGAGGATAAGTGGAATTTCAGGAAAGCATTAAACATCCAGCACCGAAGTCCATTCATTATATCGCCTTATGAATGCATAATATGCATATAGGTTAGTGAAATAGATAAAGACAATGTAGAAAAAATTAATGTATTATTAGGACTGTAAATTGTTGTCTCGCAGTTCTCTTTCGGGATTGAAGGCTGAGTACACAACATTTCATGTGTAAGAATAATAAAATGGATTATTTGAAGTAAAATAAATGCACACATACGTTCATAAATGAAGTTAATAAAGTTATTATTATGATTAAAATTTGAATACTTACATCAAAGCAAAGCATCATTTAAAACAGTGCAAACAAAGCAAATTTGTGAACAGTTGAATCAAAACATTGAACTTCAGATTTTACCGCTGATGGTGATAAATATAAGTTTTAACATACATTTTACATTTTTCAAAGGAATACATGACGTATTTACAAAAGCATGACAAAATAGAATCAATTAATCTATATATTTTGAAATGTAAATGGTCTCTCATAATTCTTTACGTGAGAATATTATTGACGCCATGCTTCTAATGACGAATTTTAAAACAATTTCATAAAATACATTGATAAAACATTATTTGATTTCATTATTTGATATTCAGGTACAAACCATAATTTCCATAAAATTTTATTTGAGTAACAAGTAACGGAAATTATGATAAAAATGTATCATTTAAGATGCATTAAAAAGAAAAGCAACATGTTGGAAATCTTCACTTAACCAAAACGTCCAGCAAAATGTCTGAGCGTTCCACAGAGTTGCCAGACTAATTGCGAGAACTTTCCACACCAATACTATGGAATTTCCCCAAATAACCTCTATAATAAAACTAAATTTCCAAAATTTAAAACAAAAAGTATTCTCCAAATGATGGACAAACAACAGGAGCAGTTCCGGACGATTCCATTCCCTTAAATTAAAATTAATCAACTTTCGACCTCTAAGCTGCTCGAAGTCGCATACTGTCTTCGTTTTCTCATGTTTTTCATTCCCAATGCCTGTCGTTTTTTCCTTACTTCCTTTCTTTCTTTCTTTGTTAGACATAAAAATGAGAGAGAATAACGTGTTTCTTTTTTATTCACAATTCTTTTTCTTTGCTCCTGTTTTGTGATAGATTTGGAAAATTCGGTTTTCTTGGGACTTAGTGAGGAGAGTTTGGAACCGTAATTTTTGAAAAAACAAAAGATAACACCAAAATGAACTATCTTCTTCTTCTTCTTCTTCTTCTTCTTCTTCTTCCAAAGCACTACAGCCCGATGTGGGCCAAGGCTGCCTTCACGATCTACCTCCATTTCTCTTTTCTTTCGGCCTTCTCCCACCATCCAGTGACTTTCATTGTTTTCAGGTCATCCACAACATTCTGGATCCAACTTTTTCTGGGTCTGCCACGTTTTCGTACGCCCAGAATGTTATTTTTCTGTATATGTTTAGGCATTCTTTCCACTCCCATTCTCTGCACGTGTCCCAACCAAGAAATTCTGCGAGATTTTATGAATCTAATTATATCTTGATCTTCAAGTATATTGTTTATTTCTTCATTAGATCTTATCCTTCATCTTTCTCTATCTTTTACAGCTCCATATATTCTCCTTACAATTTTCCTTTCAAATCTACGTACTATCTCGATGTCATTATTGCTCAGGACCCATGTTTCTGCTCCGTAAGTTACTATTGGTCGGATTAAAGTTTTATACAACTTGACTTTTGTTTTCCTAGTCAAGAGAGCAGATTTTAGGAGTGGTAAATTTGCATAACAGGCCTTATTACCTTTCATCACCCTTTTGTTGATTTCTTCAGGTACATTGTTTGTGTTGTTAATATTAACTCCAAGATATGTGAAATCACTGACTCCTTCAAAGTTGTAATCATTTATCTCCATTGTTTGTATTTTTCTTCTAGTTTCTGATGCTGACATTTACAAGTATTTGGTCTTTTTTCATTAATTTTAAGGCCTATGGTTTTGCTATTTATTTCCATTTCTTTTAGTGCCTCTTTACTTCTTGCTATTAGTGCTATATCATCAGCATATGATAGGCATTGTTTAGACTTATAGAGGATGTTGCCCCTAATATTTACCTCAGAACCTTAGAACTATTTACCTCATTTACCTCAGAAAAGATAACACCAAAGTGAACTCTACGTCATATTAAATAATGCAGTTAGCACTATCCGTTGGAAAAATTTGAAGAAAAAATTTGAAGCCATTTTTGATTGGCGTTCGAGCGTTTTTCAAAATGGGGAATGTTGCGATCATTTTAACAAAAAACTGTTGATTTACGAAAAATATTAATGCTTAATAATATGCTTCATTACAAATACTCAGTCTGCACATGATCGCCCTCTTCTGAAGCCACATTGTTCTTCTCCAAAAATAACTTCATTAATGACATTCATCCTTCGCGTTATAATTTTAGCGTAAATGATGTAGGCTAAATTTTGAAGGCCCCTTGTAGTTGTTGTAATTTTCTCTTTTACCTTTCTTGAAAATATGGGATGTCATGCCCACTTTCTATTCTTCTGGTACTTTATATGATGTTCAACATACATTTCAGTCTTATATCTAGTGTTTCTGACGCTGATTGACACATAACTTCCTTTATATTTTGCCATTTTCTATCAAGGTCTGTACTTAACTGTTTTTCCTGTATTTCCAAAGACGTGAGTACAATTCCTTATACTTTCCTCTTTCAGCAAATGTGTTTTGTAGGTGCTCTAGGGTTCATCTTCAAAATTTTGCTTCTTATGGAACCATCTAGCAGGGATATTTAGAACTGATTTCACTAGATAGTGAACTGTCCCTATTTCCAGACCCCTATGAGCTCGTGAATCTGTAATAGATGAGGTAAGCTTCTTGTTAGCAATGACGTGGTCAATAATAAATCGGAACCCTCCTGTCTAAGTGAACTTGTGAATATCTTTGTGACAGTAATAAATATTATTTATTTTGAAGTTGTTGAAGGTGACAAAATTTTTGAGACATTTCCAATTTTAATTGTAATTTCTTCTTGATTTCCTACAATATTTGGAATTGGGATATTTCTGACTTGCCCATTAAGTTACCCACAGATTGTATTAAAGTCATTTCTGTTGGTCATATTCAAATATTTCTGTGGGGTTTTGTCAAACTTTTCACTTTCTTCTTTCTTACCTTCTTCCGGGGCATTTACATCTATCTCTGTTAGATATCCTCTTTTCAATTTTAATCGCAAAATTATATTACGGTCCTTAACAAAGTTGTAGCTTCTTACACTGTTCCTCCATCGGTTATCTAATAGAACTGCTACACCAGATGAAGCCTCGGTGATTGAGAAACACCAGAATAGAACATTATATGATGATTTAGGTCCGTAGTTCGTTTCAGTTTTTTCTTTATTTCGGTGATGACTGTTATACAAATGTTCATGTTTCTTATTTCAAACTTCACCAAGCTCCTCTTTGTTCGTTAGGCCTCGAACATTCCAGGTAACCATTATTAATATTCTCGGTATTCCAAGTCGTTTAACCCTTTTCCGTTCCTGAGTTGTCATCGTAATTTGCCAGTTATCTCCTTGGTGATTGAAATCAGTAGTATGGTCCTCTGACCTCGTTACTATCGATGCAAAGAGTAAGTCCCTTGGTGGGGCTGCCACCTTAGGGCTTGGGGACAAGCCCTTCCATGTACTAACCCCATGTAAAGGGTTGCTTCTTTCGCTCTTTACACCAGCTTCATGACTGCTGCTCCGACCGTTAAAGTCTTCACACGTATCCATGTGCAAGGGACCTCGATTAACCTCTAGATACAGGACAATTTTGAGGTCCTCTACGCCATGTCGAAGAACGTCTTCGCCGGAAATGTTGTTCAGATCCTCTTCTAGAGTACTTCTTCGTCTGATTCCTCCCATTCGACCTGTCCGGCTAAGAAGGCCCCACCTGTAACTACGCTACCGCCGGTATAGCTCTCAGGGGTATTCATGCTACACCACCAACGTCAGGGTCATGTATTCCCTAAGTGGATGATTTCACGACGAATTGCAATATCTTTCGTCACGTAACAGCACGTTCCCTTCTTAAACTGTAAATGAGGATCTATCACCAGCTTTGGGCACCACATGCGTTCTGCCTGTAAACAAGTTCTTTGGAATATAGTTGGATCTAGCAAAACTTCATTGAACAGCCGAGTCAGGCATGGGGGTCTGGCAGAGTAATACTTCCACCATACGTTTTTGACACCATCTGGTGACTTGCAATTCTGTGTTCTCTGTACTGCTGTTTTGATATCAGCCAGGGAAATTTCAAAAGCATCTCGTCGGTGTTACGGCAACCTTCTATTTCCTCCTGCAGTTAGTAGGCTCTTCCATCGTGTTGCTTTGGTTTAGCCCAGATATCAATCCAATACTGAACCAGGGATTCGCTAGTCGGAAATTGGCCTTGATGGTCTTTATTGTCATTCTGCAGCTGTCTATAAAATTTCTTCTGGTCGAAAGCGAAGGCTGACTATAATTAGCATCTCTTTGCTGCTTCATCATAACGTTGAATTCTCGCACCGAGTGCAGCAATTCTCTGATTCAGATGTTCCTCTTCATCTTTCAACCTCATATCCAGATCCTTAAGCTTCATTTGCAACTTCATTCTTTTACCAATTAATCGTATCCCATTTCTTACTTTCTTTGTTACTTTTCCTTTCCCTGCGAAGTACGCTGACAGATGTCGATTTCCTTCCTGGATTTATTAACTTTGGAAATGATTATTTTCTTCCGTGTTGGTACGAATTCGTTCTTAGAGCTGTGGCAGCTGTGGCCCGGTGCCAGAACCTACTATGCGATCTTGCGAGAATTGATCGCCAGCGACTCTATTCCTTAATAACCTGCTCATAAAAATCTTCTCCGGTTTCCCGGTAATAAACACTAGCCGAAGAATCTCTGGTAGTTATGGCTTGGGTCCGCGTGTCAGACAGGCACGTGAGGTAAAATTCTCCCGTGCGGTCCAATTATTATTATTATTATTATTATTATTATTATTATTATTATTATTATTATTATTATTATTATTATTATCATCATCATCGTTATCTATTACATTTTAACTTGTTTCCACACATGCATCTCGGCTACCATGAACAAGAGATAAACGTTTCAACTGTCATAAATCGCACTGGATCAACCATCAATGTTCAGAAACGTTCTCACGATGTTACATGAGTCTAGTGTGACAATCTTCTGTGGATGGATGTATAACCCCGTCTTCAGTTGCAGTTCAGCCAGGGATTCATGCAGGAACTTAGGAATTTCACCAGTGGCACCTAGAATCATTGGTGCTATTTTCACCATTTCCATGACACTCCACATTTCCTTTATCTCGTTTGCCAGAGGTTGATATTTTAGAAATTTGTCACTCCTTTTCTTAGGAATGTGTTAGAGAGGTGCATCCACTGATAATATGGTCTATATTTTGTCTACGTTCTCCACATATCTGACATTTGTCATCACGAACGTTGGTGTCTTTCAAAATAAATTTACGGTAGTTTTTAGTTGATAATACTTGGTCCTGAATAACTATCATGAAACCCTCTGTTTCAGCAAAAAGCTCTCCCAAGCACAGCCAATTTGTTAACAAATTACGGTCTATCAGTTCTCCCTTTAACTGGTATGGGTAGTGTCCATGAAGTTGTTTCTATTTCCAGTTGCTGACTTTTATTTCATTGGTCTGTATTTGCTTGTGTAGATTCAATTTTTCATCAGTCAAATTCAATGGTGTGATTTTCCGGTCAATGTATGTCACATTCCGATGTAACACTTACTTCCATTAGATTTTTCTTGAAAGTACGCAGTCACTCCAGTTGTTGGTGAGATTCACAATATCTATGACACATCTTCCTCCTAAATACCTAGGTAGGTGTAATCTCTCAACTGCCTATTTAGAGTGGTGACATCTAAATCTTGTTTGCAATACTCTCCGTATTCAATGCAGCCAGTTCGGTTTGTGTCCGTCTGACAATACCAAAGCTATAGGTCAGCACTGGAATTACAGAGATATTTATAGCTTTAATTTTCCTGCCAGCACTGAGTATAGTTTTCAGAATTTTACTCAGACGAGTATTAAATTTCTAGGTTATGTTAGATTTTGTAATTTTTTGGTCAACATTAGATCTTTGTAAATATCCAAGATATTTGTAATATTCCTCAGGATTCATGGCATGGAACCACTCTTTGCTTCTGTGCATTTCCTTCTCCAAGGGTGTAGTCCATCTGATGATGCTACTTTACTTTCCGCAGTGCGTTGAATTTAAATTTCTCAACGCCGAAACGCATTCCAATGACATTGCTAAATTTTGCAGTAGTGTCAAGCAAATAATTAAGCTTTTCTCTTGTGGTGCTGTGTACAGCAAGTGTGATTAGCGTACATGATCGATTTTACTGCTGATTTTGTGGCCCACTTCTTCTTTATTTAATAAAGTCGATAGGGGATTTATAACAAGATAGAACCACAGAGCGCTAAATCTCCTTGAAAAATTTTTTGTTTAATGTGTATGTCTCTTGCATTGTCATAATTATTTTGCATGCAAATGTTCAATCTGGTAATCCACTTTTGCGTCTGTGCCTTTAAACACGATACAACCAATGGGTATATTTTGTATTATAATAAACTCGCTTATTCGCGCCCCACGTTGGGCTGCCAATATAATAAACCCACTTATTCTCGCCCCACACTGGGCTGCCAATACAATAAACTCGGCTACTCCCTCTATTTTATACATTAATATGCCCGTTTACTAGCTAACCTTTCGAAATTCTAACAATTTATGCGGGCGTGAACTTGTGATGGCCCTCGTACAGGGACCGAAACATTGTACTCGTGCAACGCGCGCGTGTATCAGCATCTAACTACCTTAATCACAACACATTCTTTAATGATTATTGATGAACCCGAATGCATTCATCTCAATTTATTTACTACTTTTATGGGCTGTTTCTTTTCCTCTGATGTTTCAAAATGACAAACATATATACAATGATAGTGCCCTCTGTCGGCGTACAAAACAAAACATAGCAACAAACAATACCCTTAATATTAAAACACAAAAAAAGAACAAAATAATGACCATTCACACTAAAAATTACACAGTACAACATTACATACGAAAATACATTCATCCACACCGAATGCGCATTCTGTCGTTTCAGATTGTTGACCCTGTTATTCTATAATGAATTAACAGGACTTGGTCTTCGACAGATGCCTTTGAAGTTGCCAGATAATAATAAAAAAAAAAGATATCCATGCATCACTTCCCTGATACCGGGTGAACACTGCAACATGCGGCCATATCACGCGTCGCCGTCGGCAATGGTGCTGTCCCAGCTTCCACCAGTTCCCAGAACCATATACTCGTATACCACAAACTCACGTGGTTAAGAAAACCACTACGAAACTTTTTTTTTAAGTTTTCACTATATTTAAAGTTCCCGCAGCGAAGAGAGACTGTTTCGTTACGCGAACCAAAATAAAATAATCTATTTGTATTAGCTTTTACTATCCAGAGCACGCTAAACTTTGTGTTGTAAACACTGCGACAAAATGTCCGCGACCATCGTTCAAAAGTGCCACCGCGTAAAATTAATGTTCGCGTCGCTTTTACCCGTAAATTATTTGCCCTTACTTACGAATTCATTCACCCGTTTGTTACAACCTTTTCATCCGCATCAAAATATCTAAAATGTTTTCAAAGTCCACTTCCGAACAATAATTTTTAAAAATGTTACATTACACTAACACGAAGCTAGCGTCTTCACCATCCATACAACACTGCACTTTTTCCTCGTCTGTCGAGTATTGTTGTCCACTATCCTATATACATTTTTTCTTGAACAAGCGCCGATCGCTCGCCCGTGACCACAAACAAGATTACAGAATGTTTCTTAATTTTCTGGTTTTAAACGTTCTTAGGCCTTGTCACCGGTTCTCAATACTGTCTATAATTTCTCTGATAATTACTGCACTATCTATTTTTCCTTTCATTGTCTTATTTCATTAAATACAACCATTTTTAGTTCGATATTGCGTCGTGACGTCATTACAATGCGTCTCCTGTTTTAATATGTATTTTAATTATACTTTTCTACACTGAATTTTAATTAGCTTTCTAGATGTTTCCCAAAATCGTGATTAGTCTTGAAAACGTTCATAAATATCGCCTCGTTCTATAAAGTTCTAGCCCGATCCCTGCAGGCGTTTTCGTAATATTTATTAGAAACTATATTCTTCCTCAACTTCACCCTTACAACAAAGGTCTCCATGTTCACGCTTTTTTAACTTGAAATGTACGATTACGATTATCTTCGAAATTTTGTGAACCTCTTGCCCGATTTTGCTGATTGTTCTTTCTAACAATTCTAAATATTATGCTTTATTGAATGTTTATGTTAAATTTGACTTTCTTCCGCGCATTCGGTTAATTTAGAAAAAATGTTTGCGCGCGGCGCTGCCGTCTTCTGTCTTTTTGAATATAAATCTTAATATTTTATTGTAAAGTCTTTATTCTCTGGAACACTAAATTACTGAAATGATCGCACATCATTACAGTATATATGAAGCACATCAATTAGCCAAGTGTGAGGTAATCTGTCGAAGGCTTTTTGATAATCAGTAATCGCAATATATAATGTCCCTCCTGTTTTCTTTGGATGTGCAGACTGCCGCATCTATAATGAGCTGTTCCTGGCAGCCCTGTGATCCCCTCTTAACGTGATGGGTATTGATATGTCTTTGGCAATAAGAACATCTAAAATAGTAGATTTCTTCTAAGGATATATGGATAGAAAGTCGGTTCTTGAGGGGCATAAAGTTAAGGGTGCGGAGTTCTTGACAAAAAATTTTAGAAGTTGGTCACCTTGGTAGGTGTTGCATTGCATTCCCATGATCTGTTCTTGATGTTGAGGTCTCCTAACAGTGCAACGTGACGATAATGTGAAAATATATTATGTGATAGAATAGGAAAGTTTTTGTTCGGGGGTTTGTAAGCTGCAAATATGACGACTTAATTGTCCTTAAAGTGTGCACAAACTGCAATTGTTTCAAACTCAGTGGAGCTGAAATCTTGGACTTGCTAATGGGGAATATCTGATTGTTTTATTATTGCTACGTCACCGGAGGATGTTTGTGCAATTCGATCGTTTCGATAAGCATTTGAATGGTGGGATAGTGTTCGCCGGGGACGAGGTGCGTTTCTGTTATGTAAGCAACATGTCTACTACGTTATCATAAAAAGTGGCATAAGCGGTTTCCCTGCCTTTTATAACAATTTGCATTAAAGTTTAACAGATTCATAAATTTAAAATTGTTTAAAACCATTGTAGATTCTTGGCAGCATGTTCAGTATAATATTTTGAATCTTTTGGGATTAATGCGACCATTATTTGGGAGACCACGTTTGCAATGAGATTGTTTACGCGGGGATTGTGGGTGGAAGGTTTGTTTGTATGGGCGGATTGGGCGTCCTTAAAGGAGGGAAGTGATCTCTGTGCATGAGGTGGGGGATAGGAGAGGGTTGTAATACGGTTAGCTTGTGGGAAAGACTTGTGAGACTAGGAACTAATGGGTCGGACATTGTTCGGGTTGGATATTTTGACTGGTTTGATAAATTTGAGGGGGTTGATTTGTACGTGTGAGAGGCTCTATTGGCCTTTTTGTATTCGGAGCAACCACGATAGTTGGCGATGTAATCGCCGTTGCAGTTTACACATTTTGGAATAGAATTGACAGATTTGCGACATTGAGAAATGTGATGATGCTCTTGGCATTTGACAACGAGGTGTACTGTTGTAATTCGTCTGAGGATACCCCCAAACGTTGGTATGGTTTACAATTAATAGGATAACTAGCATAACTAGCTTTCTTTCTTAATTGAATACGTATTACACTACATATAGGTTAAACCTCATTAAAATGTTTTTGGAATAGAGATTTTCTGGTTTTATAGATTTATCAAATACCCTGTGCGCTTTAATTATTTGTTAACCTAAGCGTTCGAGTTATTGTCGGATGCCCTACTCACTAGAACAAACGAGGAGGTCTTTGATGACTATCGATAGTAATTTCATCCATCGATGGGTCACGGTAAATATGAAACTGTATGATTTCTTTTTCTCTAGATTTTTTGAATGTACGATAGTCTGATATTCGCGTAAAGTTTACTTTTATATACTCGCCATTAGGTTTTGTAAGGAAGTCTGTGATTTCTAGTTGTTTAATATATTCAATTAATTTAAAGTAGTCATTTTGATTTAGGTGAACATAAATAGGAGGCATCTTGATGTTATCCGTTTCATTTTGTGTATCCGCGTTGCCTTCTTCGTCGAGAAGGTCGGAACGTGAGTAGTATGGTACATTATACTGAATGGTATTGGGTTTATTTTTAGGTTCATTTTTGTCAGAAGATATTTCAGATGTTGACAATTTACTTTTTTATGCTCAATTTCTACACACTGGGAATTTACATGGGTAGGCACTGTTTTTCTTATAGAAGAAACGTTAGCAGTTTTACCTTGCGTGATTACTGGGTCACCAACTGCAGAACCTTGGTTAAGTTGATAAGCACTTAGCAGGAAGGGCGCTAGTTGCAGTGCCTGGGGTTGTTGCAGATGAGATGGTAGTTGTGGAATCCGTTGAGGTACTTGCAGCCAAACATATCCAGGTTGATTCACTTCCGACAATTGTTTTTGCTGCCTTAATTGTTACACTGCAAGTTGGTGCAGAGGAGAATGAATCATTCGTTGATGAGCTTCACTTTCTTGAACTCTACTTTCTCCCGATTATTTAAGAACATATTTGTTTGCACTCGGTTTAATTCATTGTATCCACTGCATGAAACGTTAAGAGTATGCATTGAATTAGCAACGCGCTGCCACGTGTGCGGGCAGCCATTCGTAGACATTGCGCACTGTTTGCTAAGCGAACTTGAACTTGGCATATATCGCCGATAGATCGCGCTGCCAAAAAAACGTTGTAGATAAGAGATGAGACGCCTGATGTGCACAGCACGCCTTCTCGGACACGACTGTCCACTTCCTTCTCCTATCCTCACCCCTTACTTACATACACGTAAACGAGCATACATTATACTACCACACTTGTCGGGACCGGGAGCGGTAGCTCAGTGCATCAACTGATGTCACTGCAGCGCCTCTGACCGGGAGGTCCTAGGTTCGAGTCCTGAATTCTAGTGTTGTGTCTGGAGGAGAATTCTAGAGGCCGACTGCTCTGATCGGTAGTTTTCCGTGGTTTCTCCGATCAACACCAGGCGAATGCCGGAGCAGTACCCTTTCAAATAGGCCACGGACCGCGCGCGATCTGTCCTTCCCATTCCTTGTCCTATCCTCTAACTTTACACACACACACACACACACACTAACATGCACTGCACTACCACATATCCCGGGAGACCGGTCGGGAGCTTAGAGATTGTCCCTGCTGGGGCGGTGCCCCGCTGGTGGGAGAGTCCTGGTTAGGGAGAAACCCCACTAGCCGACGGTAGGTCGGCGCCGGATATCGCCATCCAGCGGGGGAAGATCACCGCCATCTCCCGAGGAAAAAAACGTGCACTACACTAACGGGACTAATGATCAGAGCAGTTGACGCGCCCGGAAACATGAATAAATCAATCAATCAATCAAACACTTGTCGGGCAACCATTTTGGAACTTGTACCAGGAAAACCCCGCTAGCCGACGGTAGGTTGGCGCCGGATTTCATCATCCAGCGAGGCCACATCACGAGCAAAAAGCACGCACTACACCTACGGAGCTACTGACAAAAAATATCTGGAAAGAATGCTAATTGTTTTAAAAGTTTACTTACTGGTACGATTTGTGTGTGTGTTTGCACAGAACTGGCAGAAGCTTCGTAAAAGCATTTTGTGGTTAGTAGCTGAATGTAATTTAAGTGACACACAATTGAAATCAATGTACTATTGTTAGTTTGTTCTTTTTTAAGCTGTGTTATTCTGATTAACTTGGCTATCCGGGAGACGCCGCGTCCAGGGCACAGGTGCCAACGTTTCGGTCGCCATTCTGCGACCTTCCTCAGGGCGTAGTACTGCTGTGCCCTGGACGCGGCGTCTCACGGATAGCCAAGTTAATCATGACTCCGGCCGCGGAAGCCTACGCTCTCACTGTGTTATTCTATTCGCTTTATCTACAGAAATATTGGAAATTATAATTACACCAACATAAAAATAATAATAAAACATTTATTCGATACGGGTTGAAAGCGCGTCAATTGCAAGTCAACACGAGCTATTTCCAAATTCGTTTTTTTAAATACTTGTAAGCTTTTCGTAATTTATTAATCATAGTTGATAGGAACATTTACAATGTGAATATCAAAGTTTTGAGGGCACAGAAATATGAGTTTTCTGTTGAACATTACTCCTATTTTCCCGCATCATTACATTACTTTCTTCACACTGCCTATGCAGTGTGCATCCAGATAGGAAAGTAAAAAAATACATATTAAACATTTATAAGTAACTGAATTTCTCGTGTAAACAATGTATTCCTGTCGGCCGAGATCGCTAAGGCAGTAGTGTCGTGGTGATTTCGGACCGAAGTGTCGCGGGTTCGAGTCCCGCCTCGGGCATGGTTGTATTTGTGTTCGTCCTTTCACCCCTTATCACCCCATCGTTTCATCCTCATAGGTACCATACCGTTAACAGCAATAGTGGTCGCTAATGACCTAAGATGTTGATGCGACCTTAAATAACCAATTAAAAAAATGTATTCCTAATAATGAATTCACGTTTTAACTTTCAGATAAAACGTATTTATGCAACGGATTATATAGACACACTTCTACCTACTGAATATTTATCTGAGCCTTTGAGCAGTTTAAAGGACAAATTTTCCGTATTGAAAAAATATGACGAGTTTGGTACACTAATTGAATTTAATGAACTTTTGAAGTCTTTGGAGAGAGTTTCAAGAAAAGCCAAAGAAGGAATGGTGCTTGCTGAGACTCCTTTCAAGTATTTCTCTGTGGAGCCTCGAAATATGGATGGTGACCAACAATTCTTGCATATGGTAAGCAGGATGCACAGTACTTGAAATTTAAATATTAATTACTATATTAATTAGAAAGTATTCGCAAAGAGGGATTATTTTAAAAGCATTGCATTAATACAAAAATAGTATAAACTAGTCATCTTACATCTTAGAAGTCAAAACTAGTCAAACTTACATCTCATAATTCTATGTGTGAATTTTTACGGATCATATTACGGTTCTTCAACCCGCAACAGTGTTCCTTCCTCACAACGATATTTTCCCTGTCAGATTTGAATTTAAACGCTAAGGTTTCTGTATTAGTGCTCATATCCATCACAGCAGATAGTATACCAGCGTAATCGGCGCATAAAATTAAAGCTCACCTCTGGCAATTTTTTTGAATGTTGAGACGTTTTAATGAAAATAAAACATTTACTCTTTTTTACAGGCGCATATCAGTGGAAGAGGTGATCGTTTGGCCTAGCGCACTTTTTTTTCCGTCTTAGTGTAGGTTAGGAATTTAATTTCCTCTTTTAAGAGTTTTATCTATAAAACCTTGCCGATCTGGATGACCGAGGTGGCTAGGAGCGTGTTTTTAATTTTATTTATTGTTTAGTTGAAATGACAATGTTCAGTTTACAAGTGAAACTTTGCAATTGTATGATGACTTAATCTAATGAACTTAATCTAGTTTAAAATTGTACTTAACAAACTTTAATAGGGAGAGGAAACAAATACCACCTTAACAGAATTAGTCAATATTTGCAAATATCTGGAGGAAAGAATGGAGCGGGAAGCTGTTCTTTAATCTGGTTTTGTATCTGGGATCTTTTCCAAGTCTGTAGTGAGTTAATGCCTTTATGAAGGGTAAATTAGAGTAAAAGCTGTTTGATAGCTATGCTTTTTGGTGAGCTATTTCATTTATGTTTAGATCGTGATGTAGTTGTTTATTACTAATAAACCAATGAGCTCTTGTCTGTAATAGCTAGAGCTCTTGTTTATAAACTTAAATATTTGTTTTGAAATATTTGCATTTTCTTGAGATTGGTTTTGGCAACATTGGTCCAGATTGAACATGCGTATAGTACTGTTGGGCGAATGAGTGATTTGTATAGAATTAGTGCATTTGACAGTGAGAGATGGTTGTATGAGTTTAGTAAAGGTCTTAATTGGAATAGTTTGTTTTTTGCCTGTTGTGCTTTTATTTCTACGTGATATTTCCAGTTAAGTGTAGTGTCTAAATTTAATCCAAGATCTTTTATTGTTTTCGTGATTGGAGTCCAATTTATAGCGTTATTATTTATGAGTAGCGGGGATGGATATGCAAAGATTTTTAACGAGAAGATTTTGCTGCTGATTTTGAGGGATTTAATTTGATTTTCCAGTTATTTGCCCAATTTGTTATTAGATTTAAATGCTATACTTTATCAAAATTACTACACCACCTCCAGAATTTTCGCTTCTGTCAGCTCTGATGGTTTTGAATCTTGAAATGGTGAATGTTTTCTTTGGGCTTCAATGTGTCTCGGTGATGCATGCGATATCTATCTTTTTTGCATGTAGAAA
>BLKR01016404.1:0-28754 GCA_011170035.1 Teleogryllus occipitalis | reverse complement strand
GCCCCCGCCGCCCTCGCCGCCCCCGCCGCCCTTGCCGCCCCGCCGCCACCGCCGCCACCGCCCCCGCCTCGTCCCACGCACGAAGCGCGCGCACTCACCCAGGAGAAGGGTTTCCGGCAGAGACGCCTCTCCGGTCGCGGAGATGCCAATAGCGCCGAGCTCCATTGCGTGGGACTGCATGGGACTTCCGACACCTGACGCCCGCTTCTCCCAACTAATATCCATGTCGTGACCGGGCTCTGTTGTGCATTCGCCTAATAACTCGTACCAAGATAAAGGCAACCGAAATTCGCTAGGGTTGTGCATTCCGCGTGTGGCAATGAGTTACCAAAGCTTGATGAGTTAATTTGACCATTCGCATCTCGACAATTCAAATCTCGGCAATTCGAATCTCGACAGTTAGAATCTCGACAATTCAAATCTTTACAATTGTAATATTTACAATTCGAATCTCGACCATTCGATTCTCCACAATTCGAACCTCGACAGCTAGAATCTCGATCATTTGAATCTCGACAATTTGAATCTCAACAGCTAGAATCTCGACAGTACGAATCTTGGTATTTTAAATATTGGCAGTTCGAATCTCGACAGCTCAAATACTCACACCTCAAATATCTACACCTCAAATATCAACAGATCAAATCTCGAGAGATCAAATTACAACGGATAAAATATCGACAGATCAAATATCGACAGTTGACCAGCTCGAATCTCGACAGTTGACCAGCTCGAATCTCAAATCTCGACATCTCAAATCTCGACAGCGCAAATCTCGACAGCGCAAAACTCGACAGCGCAAAACTCGACAGCGCAAATCGCGACAGCGCCAATCTCGACAGCGCCAATCTCGACAGCATAAATCTCGACAATTTGAATCACGACAGCTTGAATCACGTCATCACATTACGACAGCTTCAATGACGAGAGCTTTAATCACATCTTCAATCACGACAGCTTCAATCACAACAGCTGCAACAACGATAGCTTGAAACACGGCTGCTTTAATCACGACAGCTTCAATCACCATAGCGTCAATCATGGTAGCTTGTTTCACGACAGCTCGAATCTTTATTTCCAGCTGAATCTCTCTCTGTCGCATCATTTTCCAGAATGCTATATCTCCGCGGTGAGTGTTTGCATGGGATTTCTGACGCCTGGCGTTCATTTCCGGTAATTAATATCTACCCTTGCGGCAACGCCCACTTTGTGAACTCTCTTACTCATTTGCCTAAATATGGCTCATAGGGCTTTGACATAACCCTGCATAATTACTGCGCGTTTAAATTCCGCATTTGTGACTTTCGGCTTAGTCTCATCATTGCAACTTTTACGCAAAAGCATATAATTTTCCATATTATCTTCTATATAAATATTTTCTTATAATGGACTCACACTTTCAGAAAATTTAATGTGATCTGTGCCATTATTAAGCAAACTTCCTTGCTTTCAAATTTCCTTGAAAAAACTAAAAACAGTACTGATATATTTAAAATAGTTCTAGAATTTACTCAGTTGATCCAAATGTTAGAAGATACATATTCAAAATTAAATGAAAGAAATATGAAGAGAAGATGTACAAATCTAAAAATGAAATTAAGAAACTCATTAAAAGCAATGAATCAGAGAGCCCCAGTGATACAAGTTAAAGTATTTTACCCCAATAAACTTAATATTAACTAACAATGGTTGAAAGCATATTACAATGGAATATCAACGGACTTAGGCCTCGTAGAGAAAATCTATTAATTCTAATTAACAAATGTAATACATATATAATATGCTTATAGGAAAATAATAATTCAGAAATAGTGATACCACAAATAAAAAACATTCTATATACCTAATATTTCTAAGGAATTGAAATAACTCAGGAATATCCAGTGAAGACATAGATATATTTGTAAAATATCTTCTTCAAGTAGATTAAATTCAAATAAACACCAATATTGAATCTACAGTAGTCAAAATTTACATGGGAAGAAAATATTTGAGCATTTCTAAAATCTACCTCTCAAATAGTTATAATTTTACAGTAAATGAAATATTAACAATCATACCTATTATCAGGATACCTATTCAGATACCATCAGATACCTATTATGGCAGGTAATTTTAATAGGCACAGCCTAATGTAATGAGGAGAAATATACCAGTAGAGGGAAGAAAATAAATTAAAATATTAGAATACCCAATATTGATACTTAAGAAAATCAATTCACTCACCTTAATAATACACATAAAAGGTTCAGTGCTATTGATCTAATAATATGATCACCTTTTATTGCTTCTAAATGGAACTGGAGTACAACAGAAGACCTACATGGAAGTGCCCATTTTCCCATTCTCATAACTTACCTCAATAATACCTGTGACTGCCCGCACTACATATCCTTCAAGATGCAAATAACAAGATGCCAACTTTGATAGATACAAGAAAAAAAATCATCAAAAATAAATGAAATTAACAAGTTAGAAGAAAATTTCTCCAACTCTCTCAATAAACAGTTGAGAAATGACTGATCTCATCCTCAAAACAGATGATGAATCAATTCCAAAATCTTCAGGAAAACCAATAAGGAAACAAATCTCTTGGTGGAATAAAGACTGCAAAATGCTCAAATTATACGGTCTTTCAGCAAATACAAGAGGTATCCAACCATAGAAAATAATATTGAGTATAAAGAACACAAGCAAAAGTAAGACGAATATTCCATGAAAACCAAAGGCAGTCCTGGAGTGACTACATCTCGTCAATAAATTGCTTTTCTAACACAGCAGACAATTGAAAAAAAATCAATACTATCAATGGTTGCTACAAGCAGTACATCAACCTAAATTTATGATACACAACAACCAAATTACATGTTCTCACGAAGAAATTGGGAACATTCTAGCTTCTACATTTAATAATAATTCAAGAAAATGTAGCTTAAACAATGAATTTCAAATATGCAAATCTAGTTCGTATATAACAATTATTCAACAAAATTCTTAAAGTAATTCTACATTAAATTATCCCGTACAAGGACACGAAGTTGAGAGTGTGTTGTCTCTTGCTAGAAATTCAAGCCCAAGACCAGATGGAATATACAATGTTTTTCTTAAAGAAGTGCCGACAAATTCTATTGGATGTCTAACTCAATTATTCAATAAAATAATAACCTTTGGTGAATTTCCTGATGAGTGGAGACAATCTTTAGTTATCCCGATTTTTAAACCTAAGAAAAATCCAACCAACCCTAATAATTACAGAGCTATCTCCTCAACGTCCACACTCTGCAAATTACTGGAAAGAATTGTCAGTAGATGACTTAAATGGTACCTGGAATATTTCTCATTTGGATCCCATCTCACCGATATATTACCAGTTGATGAAGCAGCAAAAGACTATTAATTCACCTAATGAAGAGCATCCAGTTTACCACAATGACATCAAAAACAAATAAAACAAGGATCTTTGGAATACTGAATGGATCAAATCACCAAAACAATTACATCAGATTAGGACAAGTATCTTTGATTAACACCTTCCTTCCCTCGCAAGAGACAACATCAAACTGAGATCATCCGTTTAAGAATTGGCCATTCCAAACTTACCCATCAGCGTTTAAAAAACAAATGGAAAAAAGTGTGACCATTGCCAATCTGCTTTGCTGTTAACCATAAAATAGGAAAAATAACAATGATTACAGTGTTGAAAAGTGATCACAGCAGTAAATCAGAAAAAGAAATTCCCGAAAATAATAACGGCACCTTTCTAACACGCTCAGATTATTTTGATGTAAACACACATAAAAATAATAAAAAACGACCATCCAAACCTTACAAAACAAATAGAAATAATGGTATTCATGGCATGGCGAAAGTTATTGTCTTCACCTTTAATGGTATAGTATAATAGGACAGTTGAAAAGTAATTTGTTAAAAAATGCACAAAAGAAATGTTCAGAGATCCTCTTAAATTCTAAAAAATGACTTAAATTTAGAAATAGCCAAAGGCTTAATACGAGGCAGAATAGAACTTAGCGTGAAACAGCGGAATGTTTGAGAAAGTAGTATGAGTTTCTAGGCAAAGAATTTCAGACGAGCAGAGCGGTGGAACGCGCTTTCATCACAAAGTGAGTAAAAGTGTACCTGTAGTAAAAGTATACACAAAATGCGACCCCAGTAACAAATTCAAACTGTTCAAGCTGTTTGGTGAGGAAATGTGCCAACGAAAGAAGCAATACCTTTTCAGTCACAATATACAGTGTTAAAGATTTTAAATTTTGGATAGATCATAAAAGAGAAATACATATTTTCTTCTACTGGGTCTGTTGTACGATACGATCGTTAGTCACACGACAGTATACCAGAGTCTTTTTTTATTTCGGGGAGATCCTCCTAAAGAACAGAGGTAAGAGTCAATGATGATTTTGATGGCGAGCTGATGCAAATATAACACAATGGAAGGGCAGAAGTAGATTGAAGACAAGCCACAACAAGCCTCCCGCTTTCTTAAAGTTATAAATCTCAATTTCAGTCGACGTGTGTCTCCTCTTCTTAAAGTTCAATGTCCTTCATAAATATAAACAAGAAATATACAGGTATAGTAGTGGCAATGTTGTGGTATATTAAAGTCTGAAGATGTATCATTTATAAACCAAAAATATATTCATGACTCGGCGCTCAAGTAGTCAACTCAACTTCATAAGTTCAGTTTGGCCGAATAAATCAAGGTAATTTGAAGAAGCTTTTTCGAATTGAAGCTCTTCCGTGATTGGCAGAACGCGCGCGCCTCACTGTTTCTGTGATTGTTGGAAATGTTCGGTCATAAACGACATTATTCTCTAGAACACGAATTCGGCCTGATATGGATCCACCTTGACTAAACCCTAATACGAAACGCTTCCTTTTACCTCGACGTTTTCCGGAGCAGGTAAAGAAAATGAGTCCGGACGTTATATGCACTGAGATCGATGAGGGCGTCTGGCGTTCGTTTTGCGTACCTCGCTCCGACTTGCAAATAGCTGCCGGCGCGGAGACAAAGGAAAGGCTCTGGGCGCACTGAGAAGCGGCGTGACGAGGCTCATGCATATGCACACGCGTGCGTCAAACGCGCACGCGTGGCCGGGGCGAAGGGCCCCATAAAGCACGGGATGCGCCGTTGCCTTCTAAGATAGCGGTCGCTTCAGAATGACAGAAGGGGCGGGTCGAACCAAGGCCCACAAGTGAGAGGCGAGCACTAGCGTAACCAATTGAACATTGCGCTCTCCGCCATATTGAAGGCAAATGTGGGAGTGGTCATTTAAAATTGTGTGTCTTAATGCTCTTTTCATGGGATATTACGGATTCAAAACTTCTAAAATCACATTGTTATTGTTCCTATACACTATGATAAAGAAATTACGAAAAATTGAAATGCGTTTTAAAAATAACGTAATTGGAAATAGCTCTAATCGTTTGACTTTCAATTCAGCGGAGATAAACTCATCAGTCTTCCATCGTTTTGTTGCCCTTCGGGGCTAATGCATAGTTCCTTTTTCAGAAAGAGAGATTCAAATTATTCTTTAAAGTAAAAAGGATTTAAGTAAAGATTGGCACATTAAAATCTTTTTATTCTCAAGAATTCTATGAAATGACCAAAACTCATGTAATCTGTCTTCTGATCTTTACTTTCTCGTATACGTACGTATATAGGAGTAATATACGTAGTATAGAGAAAGTTATGTAATGCTGCGGAAGAAAACGGTTATTCTTGGACAGAAAAATTCGTATTGTGGGGCCCACAGAGGTGGATAAATTCTGTTCTAAACTGTAGTAAATTATTCCCTTTAACACGTTATGTAGTCAGATTTTTAATGATACGAACGTTTTCAAATTAATAAAATACTTTGGGTATATAGAACGAATATATTTTCTTACTCCGTGTGCAGGTATGCTAGGACCACATTAAAATATACGTTTCAATTAGATGAAAAATGCTCAAGTTACTAAATGAAACGTGTTTTGGTTCTATCATTTGGGTTATTGAAAGTTGCTTCTTGTAACCCTAATGCTTCTTTATATTAGCCTTGAGCTCACAGATACAGGAAGCTCTCATTATATATTTTTATAGTCTTTGTATAGTAAGATAAAAGCACTTCAAAGTACTAATTTACATGGGAAATACCCACAACTCTCGTCGCATACGGACACAACACGCCTGTCAGCACCTGCCAGAGAACTAGTTGCCTACAATATGGCAGCCTTCAATTTGTAACGCTACACTAGCGCTACATGTGCTTCTAGGTAAAACTACCCATTATCTTTGGGTCAAACTGGGTGAGAGGGGGCGGAAGGGGAGAGACATGTTGTGAGAGACGGAGAGTGAGAGCGTGATCGAGAGTCAAAGCGTGCGCGAGCGAGCAAGATAGAGAGAGAACAAGAGAGGGAGCGCAAGAGAGAGAACAAGAGAGGGAGCGCAAGAGAGGGAGCAAGAGAGGGAGCGCAAGAGAGAGAGAGAGACAAAGAGAGAGCAAGAGAGAGGGTAAGAGAGGGAGCATGAGAGGGAGCAAGAGGGAGCATGAGAGGGCGCATGAGAGGGAGCATGAGAGGGAGCATGAGAGGGAGCATGAGAGGGAGCATGAGAGAGAGCATGAGAGAGAGCAAGAGAGAGCAAGAGAGAGAGAGCAAGAGAGAGGGTAAGAGAGGGAGCATGAGAGGGAGCAAGAGGGAGCATGAGAGGGAGCATGAGAGGGCGCATGAGAGGGAGCATGAGAGGGAGCATGAGAGGGAGCATGAGAGAGAGCAAGAGAGAGCAAGAGAGAGAGAACAAGAGAGGGAGCGCAAGAGAGGGAGCAAGAGAGGGAGCGCAAGAGAGAGAGAGCAAAGAGAGAGCAAGAGAGAGAGCAAGAGAGAGGGTAAGAGGGAGCATGAGAGGGGCATGAGAGGGAGCATGAGAGGGAGCATGAGAGGGAGCATGAGAGGGAGCATGAGAGGGAGCATGAGAGGGAGCATGAGAGGGAGCATGAGAGGGAGCATGAGAGGGAGACATGAGAGGGAGCATGATAGAGAGCAAGAGAGAGCAGAGAGAGAGAACAAGAGAGGAGCGCAAGAGAGAGAGAGCCAAAGAGAGAGCAAGAGAGAGAGCAATAGAGAGGGTAAGAGAGGGAGCATGAGAGGGAGCAAGAGGGCAGGGAGCATGAGAGGAGCGCGATGAGAGGATCATGAGAGGGAGCATGAGAGAGAGCAAGAGAGAGCAAGAGAGAGCAAGAGGGAGAGAGAGAACAAGAGAGGGAGCAAGAGAGGGAGCGCAAGAGAGAGCCAAAGAGAGAGCAAGAGAGAGCAAGAGAGAGCAAGAGGGAGCATGAGAGGGAGCATGAGAGGGCGCATGAGAGGGCGCATGAGAGGGAGCATGAGAGGGAGCATGAGAGGGAGCATGAGAGGGAGCATGAGAGGGAGCATGAGAGGGAGCATGAAAGGGAGCATGAGAGAGCAAGAGAGAGCAAGAGGGAGAGAGAGAGAACAAGAGAGGGAGCGCAAGGGAGGGAGCAAGAGAGGGAGCGCAAGAGAGAGAGAGACAAAGAGAGAGCAAGAGAGAGGGTAAGAGAGGGAGCATGAGAGGGAGCAAGAGGGAGCATGAGAGGGAGCATGAGAGGGCGCATGAGAGGGAGCATTTAAGGGAGCATGAAAGGGAGCATGAGAGGGAGCATGAGAGGGAGCATGAGAGGGAGCATCAGAAGGAGCATGAGAGGGAGCATGAGAGGGAGCATGAGAGGGAGCATGAGAGGGAGCATGAGAGGGAGCATGAGAGGGAGCATGAGAGGGAGCATGAGAGGGAGCATGAGAGAGCAAGAGGGAGAGAGAGAGAACAAGAGAGGGAGCGCAAGGGAGGGAGCAAGAGAGGGAGTGCAAGAGAGAGAGAGACAAAGAGAGAGCAAGAGAGAGAGCAAGAGAGAGGGTAAGAGGGAGCATGAGAGGGTGCATGAGAGGGTGCATGAGAGGGAGCATGAGAGGGAGCATGAGAGGGAGCATGAGAGGGAGCATGAGAGGGAGCATGAGAGGGAGCATGAGAGGGAGCATGAGAGGGAGCATGAGAGAGAGCATGAGAGAGAGCAAGAGAGAGAGAGAACAATAGAGGGAGCGCAAGAGAGAACAAGAGAGGGAGCGCAAGAGAGAGAACAAGAGAGGGAGCGCAAGAGAGGGAGCAAGAGAGGGAGCGCAAGAGAGAGAGAGCCAAAGAAAGAGCAAGAGAGAGAGCAAGAGAGAGGGTAAGAGAGGGAGCATGAGAGGGAGCAAGAGGGAGCATGAGAGGGCGCATGAGAGGGAGCATGAGAGGGAGCATGAGAGGGAGCATGAGAGAGAGCATGAGAGAGAGCAAGAGAGAGCAAGAGAGAGAGCAAGAGAGAGGGTAAGAGAGGGAGCATGAGAGGGAGCAAGAGGGAGCATGAGAGGGAGCAGGAGAGGGAGCATGAGAGAGAGCAAGAGAGAGCAAGAGAGAGAGAGAGATGCTCAGTGTGAGAGGCAAAGAGGGAGAGGGAGTGAAGAAGAGCACGGTCCGTTGATAAGTTCATTAGTAGCTAGGAATGCCGGCAGTTCTTGATGAAATGTTTGCTATAAAATCGATAACAATAAAAAAAGACAGTTTCATTCATAACCGTCGGAACAAAGATAGTTTGCAAATAGGTTTCCAGTGTGAGCGATGAAAGACATCACAAACAAATTATACACTGGAACTCACATTGCATATTACGGAGTCGTAAAGGTATTGTAGTCCCTGATAGGTACATGTTAACTACTGCAAATGAAGCGCGCCAAGAAAGTCTCTTTGCAGTGGAATCTTGATGCTGAGAGTGCCTGCAACAGAAATTATGTTGGTAGGAATGCTGCTTCTTCTAACTAGAAAACGTTCTCACCACAATCATCGTAGAATCTGGAAGTGATTACTTTTTTTCTGTGATCTGGTTGCTACCCACATAAATGCAATTTCTAAGAGAAGATTCAGCCTTGGTTCGGCGCGGATAGATTTTTCTGGCACACTGTACTAGTACACTGTACTAAAAGTATTTTTTATTGAATAATTCATTTAATCCGTAAAGAAGCGTTCATCATCGTGGCCGAGAAAAACAAACTCTAATTGAAAAAGAAAGAGAAGAACAAATCATTTGCTTTATAATGGCTAAACTAACAGACATGGTAGTTTTAGCATCAATGCGAACTACAATGTAGGGCTGCGATTCAAATGTTAGATAGGAGGCAAGGTTTTCGCGTGGGTAAAAGATTATATGCCATGGCTTCAAGATCCGCAATTTAATTTGAGAAAATGTGCTTATTAAAAATAACTAATAACTACAGGCACTCTACAATCTACGCCAAAGTCTGTAATATATTTGCCAGTACTTACTTGGGAGACTCATGACTGAAAAATGAGAAAAGAAGAATGCAAAATCGAACGCGGAAAGAGTAGGAAGAGGATGTGCTTCCCCTTTGTCGCCGAATGTTACGGCCAGTTGGTCGAGGCAGCGGCGCGCGCGCGTTAACAGGGGGGGGGCGCAATGCATCCGCGAGCGGCTAGGGCGTGGTGGGCGGGGGCGGGGGCGACGAGTGGGCTGCAGCTGCGCGCGGGGCATTGTGCCGGCCGCCGCTTTGTGCGCGCGCCCTTGTCCCTGTCCCTGAGCCCGAACGCGCACGCGCGCCCTCCCGCGGAGGATCCTCGCCACCCCGCTGCGCGCACGCTGGGACCCCGCACGCCGGCCACGCCCCCGCACCCGCACCCGCACCTGCCCCCGCTCGCTGCTCAGAACGCAGCCTCCTGCACGTCCGCCTGCCCTTCCGTCCCTCCCTCCCTTTCGTCCCCCCTCCCTTTCGTCCCTCTCTCCCTCCATTCCGTCCATCCCTTTCGTCCCTCCCTCCATTCCGTCCCTCCCTCCTTTTTGTCCCTCCCTCCCTTTCATTCCTCCCTCCCTTCCGTCCCTCCCTCCCTTCCGTCCCTCCCTCCCTTCCGTCCCTCCCTCCCTTTCGTCCCTCCCTCCCTTTCGTCCCTCCCTCCCTTCGTCCCTCCCTCCCTTTCGTCCCTCCCTCCCTTTCGTCCCTCCCTCCCTTTCGTCCCTCCTCCTCTTCGTCCCTCCCTCTCCCTTTCGTCCCTCCCTCCATTCCGTCCCTCCCTCCATTCCGTCCCTCCTCCATTCCGTCCCTCCCCTCTCTCCATTCCGTCCCTCCCCTCCATTCCGTCCTCCTCCATTCCGTCCCTCCTCATCTCCCGTCCCTCCCTCTCTTTGTCCCTCCCCCTGTCCCTCTCCCTCCATTCCGTCCCTCCTCCATTCCGTCCCTCCCTCCCTTTCGTCCCTCCCTCCCTTTCGTCCTCCTTCCCTTTCTTCGTCCCTCCCTCCCTTTCGTCCCTCCTCCCTTTCGTCCATCCCTCCCTTTCGTCCATCCCTCCCTTTCGTCCATCCCTCCCTTTCGTCCATCCCTCCCTTTCGTCCATCCCTCCCTTCCGTCCATCCCCTCCCTTCCGTCCCTCCCCCTCCCTTTCGTCCCTCCCTCCCTTTCGTCCTCCCTCCCTTTCGTCCCCTCCCTCCCTTTCGTCCCTACTTCCCTTTCGTCCCTCCCTCCCTTTCTCGTCCCCCTCCCTCCCATTCGTCCCTCCCCTCCCTTTCGTCTCTTTACTTCCCTTTCGTCCCTCCCTCCCTTTCGTTCCTCCTCCTTTCGCTGTCCCTCCCTCCCTCTTTCGTCCCTCCTCCCTCCCTTCCGTCCCTCCCTCCCTTCCGTCCCTCCCTCCTTTCCGTCCCTCCCTCCCTTTCGTCCCTCTCTCCCTTTCGTCCCTCCCTCCATTTCGTCCCTCCATTCCGTCCCTCCATTCCGTCCATCCATTCCGACCATCCATTCCGTCCCTCCATTCCGTCCTCCCATTCCGTCTTTCCCTTCCGTCCCTCCCTTCCGTCCCTCCCTTCCGTCCCTCCCCTTCGTTCCTCCCTTCCGTCCCTCCTGTCCGTTCCTCATACCTCCCTCTTGTGATCCATTTCTTCCTTCTGTCCCTCCGTTGCGCCCCTCCATTCCATCGCTCTTTCCGTCCGTTCCTCCGTCCGCCCACCCTTCCCCCTTTAGCCAGGGCCTGGCCTCGAGAGACCGACCGCCTCGGCCCGCAACACTCGATCACCATCTGACCACCTCCGCTACTTGCCTCACTCCCCCTCTCAATGCCAAGCTATATTAGCTTCGAGACAGCATTGCTAATGCATTTGACTCTGACCGGGAAGTACTAGAACTTGAGTCCCATCGCTGTCAACATTTACGACACTAGCTCGATTTTAGCAGCTGTCTGGAGAACTGTATTTACGACCGATTGTTCTGATTTTCAGTTTTCAATAGTTGCTCTAATCATGACGACATGAATTCGGGAGCAATACTTTAACAAACGATCAACGACCGTGCGCGATCATTACTGTGTCTTCCTTGTCCTATCCTCTCCCTTTACACACAGAGTTACATGAATTACACTACCACACATGACGGTAGATCAGTCTGGAGTTTAGAGCTTGTTCCGGCTGAGACGGCGCTCTAGTGGGGGAAACTTCTCGATGAGAAAATTCACCGCCCTCCGACCTCTAGATCGGCGTTTGATCGCACCAACCATGTTTCGAAATAAACCACTAATGACCAAAGCGGTTGATGTACTCGGAAGCAGCAATCTATTATTCCATCTCCCACCGACCGCTAGCGTATCCCAAACCACCCAATCTCACCTGTTTACCTCACCATATCTAGACCCAAATCTCATCACTCTTTCTCTGTCTTTCAACGACCCCCTCTGCATGTGCCGGTCTGTATCGTCCTCACTCCCCTCCGGTTCCCATCTGCCCGTTCTCACCTTCCCGTTCCCCCTTACCCGTTCCCACCCACTCGTTTCTACCTGCCTGTTCCTACCTACCCGTTCCCACCCACTCGTTTCTACCTGCCTGTTCCTACCTACCCGTTTCCACCTGCCCGTTTCAACCTGCCCATTCCCACCTGCCAGTTCTCACCTCCCCGTTCCCGTTTGCCCGTTCCGACCTGCCCGTTCCTACCTGCCCGTTCCCACCTGCCCGTTCCCACCTGCCAGTTCTCATCTGCCAGTTCTCATCTGCTAGTTCTCACCTTTCCGTTCCCGCTTGCTCGTTCCCAACTGTCCGTTCTCTCTTGCCCGTTCACACCAGCCCGTTCCCACTTCGCCCGGTCGGTTGGCCGGCCGACACTTCTACATCTGCTCCACCATTACGCGTCGCCCAACCTTTCATCGTCTGCCATCAGCCTCTCCGCTTGTCTCGCCCCCCCCCCCCGCAGTGTCTGCCCATCCACCTGGCAATCCCTGGCCTTCTCCACCCACCATGCACGAGCCATAGTGCTCAACTTCGTCCTAAAACTTTAAATATGATACAACAAAACTCAACGGTAAAACTTCAGCAATAAATTCTTCATACAGAGACTCCATTACCATACGAGTCTGAAAATGCTTAATTACAGAGATTGGAACTTTTATTAATGTGAGTTATCCGAACTTCTGTTAATTTAAGTGCATGTGCACTTGATCTTTGGAAAAATGGAAAACTCTATTTACAATTTTTGTATGAACAAACATGTTGCGAATCCAATTTATGTTGACCTTAATATCTTTTGACGCAGTCTCAGATTGTAGCATATTATTTGAGTCCTTTTTTGTTGTTTTGTGTAATAATGTCTGGAAAAAGTATTTTTGTAATTTTCATTCACCTCTAATCTACACATATGGATTCGCATGCACGCATGGCATCTTTGGTTTCACGGATGTCAATTCTAAGAGCGCGTCGTATTTCAAGAATTGCGTCCAACTCACAGATTGACAGAGCAAAAGATATTTGAAGGATTCCTTCATCACCTGAGCAAACATGAATGTTTTACTCGCCATCAGAATACTGGGAGGTACACGTTTTCGGTAGATTTGTTTAACATACATGATGATCACACTCAATGAGCTGACCTTTTAGCACCTATTCTCCGAGAACGCACTACACCGAACATTTTGAAACTTCTTCCGCACTCAATGATAAAACCATTCTCCTGCCCATTCTAAAGCAGAAGATCACCTGAAACATTTGTTCTTTGTAAAATGAGTGAGTTAAAAAAAACTAGTAAGGTTGATAAACGTAATAAAGCATATTAGGATCAATACGGTACTTTCTTTCTGTCAGTAAAAAAATATATTTCTAAAATAATTCCGTACAGTTTTGCTACATTCTATATTGAGATATATCAAATACTCAAAAACAATTTCTGCAAAATATAGGCTAATCCCGACAATAACCTTTTGATGACGTTAGGTTTCGAATTGGAAATGATCCAATACATCACATATTCACAAAGAATATGTTAGCCATTTTTATGCTAGTGGAAATCAAACGTAAATATTATGATGCAAATTTCAGGACTCTCATGAGTTCGAGACAGAAAGGAACCATACATACTGAATATTGTGCACTAAGGCTAATGATTAGAAACAATCGTAATGTTAGGCGAATTGTATTTTAGAATGAAAGTTTTCTTTTAATTCGTCAAATTATATGACATGGGGAAAGCAAATTACCAATAGCAAAATATTTTAATACCAGTTTAGGTATGAGATCAAGATCAATAAACGGGGAAAACCTTATGTCAGAAATTATTACAAACGTTTGAAAACGAATTAAATAGGAAAGAGTCATTTTTTAGCGTTTTTTTGTTTTTCAGAACGAATCCAGAGATGGCAGGCAACGCATGTCTATTATGAGACATATACATTAAGAAGACGTTAAAAATAATTCAGATTCCGCATACAGTGATATTTATTAATTAAAGAGATTAATTATCTGATAGTTTACACTTAAGTTTCATTTCTTTATTTGTTTTATTTTCATCAAGGGATGAACTTCATTGAATGTTACAATTTGGTAATAGAACACGTAACTACCCAGAGTGCAATATATAAAGAAATGTCCATCCCAGTCATTCGTGGTTATGTGTAAATAGCTTGATAGTAGTAGTGTAATTAGGTTTGGAATTTAGATTTTTAGTATTTTCATAGCTTTTATTATTTCAATAGTGAAATACGTGATTTAGTAATTGTATTTGAGTACGCGGTAATTTATTTTTATGGGTAGAAGTAGCATCTAGAAAGAAGATTCTTGGAGGGCTCCAGAGATTCCACGGAACTGAAATTTCAACACGACTCCATCGTTGCAAAGTTTGGATCATCGGAATGTAAGATCCGTGAAAATTAAGAACTAGTAATCAAGAAGCTGGTAAAAGTAACATTGATTTTAAAAAAAGAACTTTTAAAGTTGAAAAAAAATATTTTGAACAAAGGAATGCTAAAATAATGAAACTAAAGTTAGGATCAAAAGTAATTTAAATTTGATAATATAATACTAAAGAGTATAATATTGAAGACTCCATATTTCACGAAAACTTTCCAACAATTAGAAAGAAACAAATCTTTCTGTATTAAAAGTTAGTGACATGTCTCAAATTATGAAAGATAATTGAATGTTTCAACAAATATGTTAAATGTTTTATTGAAAATATTTGATTAAATAATCAATTTAATCCCTCATCTGATAGAATACATTTTCAGAACGATTCGAGCCTGCACTAGACGGTTTGTTGATTACGTAATATCGTAAAGATAATGTATGCATATTATTAGTCTGGTAGTGAGAAGAATTAGTGATTCATTTAATGAAGAGGAAATAAATTAAGCCATAAAAAAACGTTTGAGTAACGTTAAATGCGGTAGTAAAGTAAAAACGTTTCAGCATAATTCTAAAAGATAAAATAAAGTACCGTAGTTTTTAAATTCTAAAAAATGTCTCATTCGATGCGTTATAACTGAAATTATCTCGGGAAATATAAGAAAGTCTATAGATGTTTTATTTGAGAATATATTATGTGGTTGAGAAAGATATTTCGGAGAGAAAATGTACTGTATTAAGTTTGTTACCTGTGGCACAGTTTTATTAATTTTGATATGTGAATCTTGTAGAATTCTTACCGATAGTACATCTCTTACTTACGTAAAATACGTTTTTTTAATTTTGTTAAAAATAAAAATAAAAATCTCTCAAACATTCAACCTATACTGTCAGACTGTAAAATACCTTCTGATACCCTCTGTAGTTCAAAAGTATGTATCACTCTGATACATCTTTCATTTTAAAGAACTATACAATAATATACGAGTATTATGCAATATTTATATGTAGAATTCGAAAGACTCAGGAAGTTCTGCGAGTTGCAGGATGCCTCTTCCAAAATTATATAAAGATTTTTAATCTTATATTTTATTTATTAGATTTTATATTTTGCTGCAATTAGGTAAAATAATAGATAATATACAAAGATTCAAATGTGAAGGCTTTTGGACAAGACTGATGAATGGATAAAAGAAAATTCAAAAGCTCTCTTTCTGCTGACGTACTAAACACTACGAGTTTTGTGCATGAAATATAAACACTGGCAGTACCACGACCATTGCTGTCATATTCATGTTAAATAGCCACGAAGGTTTCTTAGTTTTCTTAAAATATTGAACCATGTTTTGCATGTTACTTGGTTTCACCTCTGCTTATTTTACCAAGCAGACCGTTAAAAGGTTTTGCTGACCTACATCTAGAAATCTCAACTTAACGGACGGTTCACAGTAAACATTAAAGGGTAAAAGTACATAAACGTATTTTGGTACACCTTATCAACTAAGGAGATGTTTGGTATGCTGGGATATAATATTAATAAAGCTAAATATGTTAGATCAGTATGGTTACAATATATCACACAAAAACGACAGAGTAAGAATAGGTAATAAACTTACCAAGAGCAAATTGATACAATTGATGATCACATTATAAGGAGATGATCACAATATAAGGAGATGTACTCGTCAATCTAAAAACATATTTTCACATTTGAAATTACATTCATAACAAGTTAATAGAGTAAGTATGCATTATAATTTTGAAAGTTACAATATTTTCAAATCATTAGTACCTAAGAAATTATAATATAAAATCATAAATGTTTACCAAAAATATTTTTTAGTACTTGAAAATGACGAAAAAGATTTCGAAACGTAGAACAAAATGAGAAATTGAAGAATTGAATATAAAAAATAACTATTTTATAACTGTTTGAAAATTTATTGAGATAATTTGATGATAATAATAATAATAATAATAATAATAATAATGATAATAATAATAATAATAATAATAATAATAATAATAATAAGTTAAAACTAAAACTCAAATCTTAGACTTCCTTTTTATGCAAATAAAGAAAAGAAAGTAAACCGCAATGCAAGGCACTGGCCGGGCGGGGAGGATCGCAGCTGAGTGAGAGAGGCTGGGAGGAGAGAAGCGAGTCGGTACCGGCAAAGCCAGGGGCGAAAGGAGGCGGCGCAGACAGGGACGGAGCGAGGCGGAGCATAACGGAATGAGGCCAAACTGAAGCAAGGAGAAGCGGTGCAGGAATGAGAATAAAATTACTCTCATTTTATACCACGTATAGAATTCACTCCTTTTTGTGTAACACATATTACCACAGGGGAAACACCAAGGACTTCAGCTATAAACATGTTCTTTCATCATGTGGAATTGTGTTGATAACTGCTTGTTAGGGAACGCCTTTTGTTTCTTTTGGTTTTCCAACGGTTTTCTTTGCTGTGTGAGTGGCAACATTAGCCTCAGGAAATCTTAACTGAACCAGTTAAAAACCGGTGCAATAAAAGTAGGATTTGTGTAAGAGAAGGGTCTATTATTTCAACGCTTGCTAAGCAGTTGCCAATATTTTTTGCAACAACATATTCACTGACGCTGAACACTTTAAAACCGATTGTGCACTCCTATAAGAATACCAGTCTCTATGATGCTCTGTGTAATTAAGAGATAATAAATATAGAGATTATTGAAGTAAAGAAGTTTGAAGACGAACGCATGTACATAAATAAAATATAAAATGATTCTTATTTGATCATCAGATTTCCCTTAACAAGTCAAAAAGAACTACGCAATAACAAAAATACTTTTAGTACGCTCGAATATGTTGGTCTTGGTACCATGTGACGAAATAACCTGGAGGAATCTTAACCAAAATGAAAATCGACACAAAAAGGGAACCCGTCATTCTGTTACGAGAAAAAAAGAAAGAAACGTAAGTGATGGCGTAAAGAAAGAAAGTGAAGAAAGAAACGTAAGTGATTCGTAAGATCCAGAAATTTCTTACAAGAAAAAATGTGTAATAGAGAAATATATTTCATTGACAATATCAATAATCTTGCAATTACCTCTACTTTTTCAATAATTTAATATATTTTTGGTCACAGATTATCACAGATTTACAGACAGACATAGTCAGACATTCAGGCAGATATTCTTATTGTCCGGGACAATATTGAGTGTTTCTTGCCACATGAACCAATCTTCATCCTTCGAAGAGCAAAAATATGCCTTAATTTTAAACTTAGACGGATTTTACGACAGAAAATCTGACATCGTGTTGTTGAGATGATTCCATTTCTTTTCTCCAAATACTATCCATATAGTGTAGGGAGGAAAAGTGAAAACAACGTTTTGTCAGCAGCTTTGAGTTACCCAAAGCTCTGGGTGAACTAATCCATACTTCTTGTGCCGCGTCTGTGAAGGAAGAGCATGCGGTCAGCGGTCTGAGAGGCTCAATACATCAATTGCTTTTCGAGAGACCTCGTCCATATTGGAGTACTTTCAGTACACATTTTCAATACCCTTTCCATCAATCTCAATCTAGACTGACACGACTTTTCTGTGAGCGTTGTTTGGACTTCCAGTTGTACACACACACACACACACACATGCACGCGCGCGCGCGCACGCACGCACGCACACGCACGCACACATACACGCATGTATGTATGCGTGTATACACATATATACATACAACAAATACCACCACCAAACAAACCTTGTGATGTGTCTATAATGTCAGGTATGTCCCACAGCATGAATTATGTTCCTCTATCCCATTTGTTGCTATAATAATTATCTCCCTTTATTATTTTTCATTTGCAGTGTCCAATTATTTTTATTCTACTCTTAATTTTGCATCTGCCACTCGTATTTTCTCCATTCCAGTATCGCATGTTTACAGCGCTCAATCCACTTGCTCTAGTTACAATATACTTTAGTTGTCTCGTGTAAATTCCGACAATATTTTACGGCTGAGGTGGCTCAGAGCATCAAGTGATGCCACGGCAGTGTCTTTGTCCAGAAGTCCTAGGTTTCGAGTCCCAATGATACGGTAGTATCGAGACGGGGGCACCTAGATAACTGTGTTGAATTCAGCCACTCTCTGAAGCAGAATTCTATCACACAGCTGCTCTGATCGGGTCCGTAGTTTCTCCAGCCAAGACGTGGCGAATGCCGGAGCAATGCCCTAGCAAACGGGCCACGGTCAGCGCGTGATTTTTCCTTCATATTTCTCTAGTCCTATCCCGCCCCCTTACTCACACAGAATTACAACATGCATCACACTTGTGGGAAGACGTGCCAAGACCTCAGAGCTGATGTGAGATACCTTAATGGCAAAAACCTCACAAGTCTACGTATAGATTGGCGGGGGAAGAACGCCGATTCTTCCCGTGATAAAATATACAATTACACTTACGGGAATAATGAACATAACAGTTGACGCCTCCGGAAGCACACAATAATGAATCAATCAATCGACACAATTTTGCACTTAGTTTCATAAAACTGTAAATAAGCCTTTGCTTTTCCATAGGTTCCAATCACATTATTTTATACGAATGATAGCCCCATTAGGATAAATCGCCGCTTCCGAATTTAATGAATAAATAACATTGGCGCTGACTGGACACCATCCTGTCAGAAACTCATCCGTCCGACGTCAATTCTTTGTCGGTTACCGGACGTTTGTAATCGTGTCCGGTGCATCCGCAAATGGAATTGAACTGTTGAATCCCATCATACACTATGTCAATGTTTAAATTCAAACATTTTGCATGCAAAGTACAGGATACGTAGTGCTGCACCGAAAAACAATTTTGGCAATTTTCTGACATCGTATTGTAGGTTCCGTATATCCAAGAAGGGTATATTTCTTATTCCTATATGTAGTTAATTACTCTTTAACGCGTTATGTACTCACATTCTACGTTTTGTAGGGCGCTTGATACCGAGAAATTGGCTTGCGATAAAACGTCCGTACGTCTATCCATATGTCCATGAATAACGCTAGTGGTTGTATTGTAAGCAGGATGTTCACCATAATAATTCATACAATCTGTCTAATCTGGCTGACGTCGTAGGCCCTTAAATTTGAAAAGCTTCGTTCGTTTTCTGGGAGTACTTTGCAAGAAGCACCGAAGACATTTTCTAGTTGTTCTAAAAAGTAGCTCCAAATGTTTGGATTAAATTGTAACGGAGAGAGAAAGGCACGATATAAAAATAGAACTCGTCCGACATTTATTGAAAGTCTCTGAATTTTTGAAAATTGCAAACCTGTAATTTTTTTCGTCGTGTTTCTATAATTATAAAATTGAAGATTTTTCTTGTGAGGAACCTGTTCTTCAAAATCAGATCTTTAATGAGTTCTTGTATATTTTTTTTCAAATTATGAGTAGTTATGTGTAATTTTGCTAGAAACAAAAGCAATTTTCTTAAAAAAGGCTTCAATGTTTTTCTTTAATTGTTTGTATCGAATATTGCGATGTTTGCTTATAAAAATTTAATAATTCCAATTTGAAGTATTAATTAAAGGTTCACACAAAAACACTTGTGAATAAAGGACTAACTCCCACAAAATACAGCAATACTCTATGTGTTTAAAACAACGTTTTATCTTAACAAATTGCCATTTTAAAGTGATTTTTTAGTAGTATGTCTTAATAATTTTGACGTTGAATGGCATTGACTACGGTGGTACAAGACATTGACATTCACTTTGGCGATAATGAGCCATTTTACATAGATAAAATGCCTAATTTCACTTCATATAGTGGCAATAGCATTAAACAAAAATAATTTCCAAAAAGTACTTTTGTACGAAGTTATGGAGCAAAAAACCCTGATTTTTTCCAAATCTAATTCAGTCTTTTAAAAGTGTAAACTCTTCTCCTAAAAAAGTATTTGCTGACTTAGTGTGTTTTGGAATCCAACTTTCCAATTTCAAATCAAGCTGCGGGAATTCAATACATGCCTCAACATTCACAGAATAGCAGATGGCAACAACTTCTAGCGATATCATTATTGAAAACTCATGTAAATGTATGAAATATTTCTGTCTGTTGTATATAAGCAGGTCAGTTTAAATAAAAGGCATTTTTTCACCAACATTTTATTAATTATATTCAAAAATTTTGACGACTTAGTCTTTTTAACATCTGCTGAGAGCCAGAAATTTGAATACAACGAACAACTGTCGAATTTCTGGTCAATGTGTATTACTAACAACATATACGAACATTTTTGAAGGTGAATTACAAACAATTAACAAAATCTTATGGATTTTTCTCTTTACAGCTCACAAATTGTCTCATAAACAAAAGGCTTGCAAAATTGGCTTGCATTGTTGTCATCTGTCAATCACGGGTGATGCCAAGTAGCCATATATTTCACGGTTGCGATAAAACATTAACCTTTCAAATTAGTAAGAGAATTTATACACGAAATTTGAATTATCTTCTATTGTACTCATTGAAATTCATAAAATCAAGCATACGTGATAGAAAAATTTTTTGTCAGTTGGTCAAAATGTCATAAATACTAAAACAAATGCAATTCGGACATGATGTTACAATCTTTATAGTTCGCATGTCGTTTCAACAAGAATTCATTGATTGAGGTTTAATACATATAAAACGTTGTCTCATTAACATTGGCGTGTCTTACATCCACGGAAGTCGTGTAGAAATTCTTGAACAGTACTGTCTCATATGCAAAGTATTTCTGCAAGACTTATTCCATTAGAGGGTGTTTTTATGCTAAATTTTCTCTGAAAACGTTTATATTCTACATATTTGCAGATTTGTTTAGTTAAAGATAGATTTCTAATTATATCTTCCTCCTTACGGAACTCTCCTTATCTTCGAAACTCTGGGACTCTCTCCATCTCCCTATGGGACTCTCTCCATCTCCCACTCTCTCTCTCTCTCTCTCTCGCTCTTTCTCCTGTGAGAATCCCTCGCCGTGAGACACTCTCTCTTTCTCTCTCTCTATTTCTCTCTCTCTCTCTCTCTCTCTCTCTCTCTCTCTCTCTCTCTCTCTCTCTCTCTCTCAGAATTTCAACATACTTCTCTGTTCGTCTCATTCATCCTCTCTTTCTGCCTCCGGCGATGCCCACAGAGGAGAGGTAATGTTGACACTGGGCGACTACCTTCTACAGGATGCCAAATGAAAAGTCGCGGAAAGCCCACGCCTGTGTTTACCCTCAAGAATTCTGGTTCGTTTCCTTTTAATATATTGAATAATTTGATTGAAAGGACATCAAACAGTTCGTTTGCTGTTAACTAAGACACAACACACAAATGAGAAATAAGTTTACTCACGTATATTTTGCTACATGTTTTTTGCAATTGCCGCCACAAACTTAATATTTTATCTTTTCAACATAGGAAACTATTTATAACTGTGCAAAGGTTTGCAGTGAAAATATACTCAATTTATTAAAATATGCGGGGAGGGAAAGGAGAGATACTGAGAATAGAAGAGGAAATGAAATTCTTGCTCTCTGTTAATTAAAACTTTTTATCATGAAAGGACAAGAAATCCTGAAATTTCAAACAGAAAATAAATATTATTTGTAACTCATGTAAAACGTAAATAGAACATACCATTTTGAAATATATAAAGATGGAAGTTTCTTCGAGAAAGTCTTCAACGTCTTCTCTGATAAGGCAGATGTCGAGTCGAAATCCATGTGGTGACAAAATTCATCGCTTTGATTATAAAATTAAAGGGAAATTAATAAGATACAAGAAAGTAGTAGTCATAATTCTAAAATTGGCAAATACATGGATTCGCGAGTTTTTTTATCTACCACACACGACTTGACCGTACATGTTTCGTTCGAATGCACTGTAGTCTAATGTTCTATATTTTCTAGTTAATTGGATAGTAGTTCAAGAACAATTTAATTCATACCGTCTGTAGAAGATTTATTTCAACCTTTCAAGTTGGCTCTGCACGGGTAGTGTTTTCTGCCAATTGTCGGAGGACAGTTTAATCAATGATGTGTAAACACTTGATTTTATACATTGAAAATGGCATATGATAATGACATGATGTATTACAATGTTTATATATCATTGATGACATGTTCGTTCGTTAATTGTCAAGGAATATTGCCCGTCTCTCAATTTCGTGGTTTGTTAGATAAATTTGGCATTAGGGGGGAATTATGTATCACTAGTTTGAACAAGAAGCCATTAAATGTATTGATTATTACGAATATATATTTGTGATAACTTTGTTGGAGAGGTAAAATCAAATGAGTTGCTTGCAAAGTATATGTCAGGTACACGAAAAACATTGATCATTCAATTGTGATTGATATTTCTACATTTCAAATCTAACCTATCATGCACCTTTGTCACTTCCAACATATTGTGCACTTTTGATTCATTTACTTCCTGTTTGCCAGGTTTTCAAGTTAAAAAAAATATTATACATTATTGCAACAAATTTATTTAAAATTATCAATCAAAAGGACTCAAAACTCTTAAAGAAACACATATTATATCTACTGTTGTTCTAGTATTTTCAATTAAATAAGGAATTTCTTTTCGGAATCGAGAAACTTGCACGTAAAGACCATGACATGAATAAATTTTCATGCTACAATCTCGTATTCTCTATGTGAAGACTTCAACACATTTTGTTCCAGTAAAAGATCTTTAGCCTCACGAACGATATGTATTACGGCTTTAAAACATTCGTCATTTAAGAATTTCGTGGAATTTGAAAGAAGTCGTGCAAAGACGCATCAACGCGTGCGGATCTCCTCACGTCAATAGTGAAGTTTCATGAATTGCATCCGAACCACGCGAATGCTGAGACTAATTTCCAGTATTCATGGCACGGAAGCAGCCGTGATATAACAGCACCTCATAAAAACAATGCAGTAGACCATCAACATTTTAAAAATAGGATGAGCCAGAAAATTCGAGATCCATTGCAGAGGTCACGAAAGTCAAGTAGGTAGGGAAGTCTGGAAGAATTGAGGTGAAGCATAGTACAATGTGGTCAGGGAGGGTTTCATTTTTCTCACATTTGTAATATATTGCTAATGTAGAAAGTAGGAATAACTTGCAGTGACGAAATATAAACAAGATTAAGGCATTTACAGGGCTATATTAAGATTTTATAAGTTCAGGTGATCTGAGCATGCCAAAAACATCTGTAATGCAGTTGGTTTTAAAAAACGCTAGATCATTTTAATAAGGTAAGTAATAATGTAAGAAGAACCTTAATGTGTGATTTCTCTGCATTATTATCAAGAAGGCATATGCAGAAGTGTCACGTTCTTAACATAAAAATATCAACGAATCTTTCATTCTTTCTGATATTTCAGTGCATGTGGCAATGCTCTTCAGGAAATTTTTAGACCAACTTTCACCTTAGTTTGATGGAACATTACGAACAAAATGGCTGTATATTAATTTCCTGTAATTTTCAATTGAACTCTCTCGTGCGTTACATTATAGAAATAAATAATGGTATAAATAATGGTGGTAAGAGAAATATTTTGGAAATTCACAATCAATTCCAGAGAATGCTATTGAAAACTATTTTACAAAGTACATGGGTCTTCAGGTAACTATTAAGAGAATACAATTTTTTATTTCACAACAAGAACAATTTATTTACATTATTAAGTTCTATAGAGACCAGTCGGAGTTCAGTATAAAATATAATAATGATTCTAATAACTTCTCACTACTTGTACATCAGTGTTCTGGATTCTTCCGTAACCACTGTCAGTCATCCAGCTCAGTGAAATAAAGACCGAATCAATCATTAAATATATTTTTTTGCAACTCGAAAACCTTGCAAAACTCGTCACTACACTATCAACAATATAATAAATACAGAGTTAATTATTTACCCTTAACTAGAAAATTCTCAAACTATAAAGAAGACTGTACTAACACGACAATAACTTCTTTGACTAGGGCAAAGAAAGAAGTAACATGAATCAAAATAAGCCCATAAAGTATCTGTTTTTAATATGGAAGGTTTTTAACGACGTTAAGTTTATTAAACAATAAAATTCTCAATAAATATTAATGGTATAGTATAGTGAATTTTCTCATTCGTGGTAATAAGGGCATGGAATGTGAAAGGATGTGTAAGGAATAAATATAAACATTTCTTATTGAGAACCCTGTTTAACGGAAAGAGAAAATTAGAAACAGCTTTTTCAATGACATTGAATGTTCTCGAAATATTTTCAAATAACGATATTCATTCTTCAGCAGGAGGGGAAGAAAGAAGAATGAACGCTAGAGAACAAGTAAAAAGGTAATCGAAACATTTTCTACGAGTACAACAATCTACAGTCGAAAGATTTCTAATGGATACTAGGCGACTTACAACATTGTTGCTAAAAATGGAGCTGAAGAAAAAAGAAGGAAATCTATTTAGTGAATATTCATGTAGAACACCACTTTTTAAGGCAACTTATAAAGAACTACAGTCTCTGACAGTATTTCGTTGGGACGTAGACCAGCCACACTTTTGAAGTACACTACCCTGTCTATTATTAGCAATAACATCAGCTTAATTTTGTTTCAATATTCTATTTTCTATTCACTTGTTTGTTACATTAATATTATATTCACAATTTAATATATTTTATAAAGCAAGACCAGTAATAGACGGTGATTATTTTGTAGATACGAAATGTTTGATATGTGATTTGATCTCTTTTAATGAGATCTATAATAAAGTTTCTTTGCTGACAATATTAAAGCCTGGTAAAAACAAGTTTCATTATAGAAATATATGGAGACAAGAGGGAAAATTGATGAAAGTCCAATTTTTATGAATTCTAGATTAAGACTGTTGCGGCGGTATCCGCTACACCAAAGCGCGCGCCGCGGAGTCGGCACGCCGTGACGTCAGCGAGCGGGAACTGGGCAGCCGAGTAAGGAAGGAGCCGGCCAATGAGGACAGAACGGCCGGCGCGCGAAGCCTCTACGAGGAGACGAGTCTTCGACGCGCAGCAAGTTAAAACGGGCAGCCGCCGTGGTAGCGGCAGAACAGTATACAGAGTGATTCGAGAGTAACTTGAGCCTGGATTGTGTTGAGTATAGTGATTGCGACCCGGCAGTGTACAAAGTGACTTCTTCTGGATTAACTGTGGTGAACTCGGCTTTGGACTTGGACTTCTACTGAACATCTGGTGACTCGGCTATAGCATAAAGGTTTACTCTCTTTTGGATTTTGGTGCAACTATTGTAAAGACTGAGAGGCTGTAATAAAAATCTTGTTTGTTGTTAATTTGCTGATTTCCACACATAACAAAGACGCCATCTGTTTCTTCAATAAATGAAGTTCTTTTAGAACAGTCAGAATCACATAAAACTTTTTCACATGAAACTCTTTCACATGAGAGATTTTCACAATTGAAAATATGTGAGAAGATAGATGACCGATGAGCGTCCCAGTATTTGATGAAAAACTGATGAATGTTCATGGATTTGTTTGTAAGAATTTAGCGTTTATCGATTGGTAAACTGATTATTAATTTTCTTTGTGCTCCATATTGCATGTAATTAATGGTAAGACAAGAGAATCGGATGGCTATTGAAGAATATTTCGAATTTGTTGTGTTCATTAAAGGCTCATTGTCATCATTACTCCGCAGTTAAAACTAAGAAAATTATGAAACGTAACAAAAGCAATTTTAGAAAATGTATAATATTGTTTTTCATGGCAATGATTTTTCATTGTTCATTAAGTATCACCAATAAAGTGTTTATAACTTTAAAATTCAAATATCTCAGAAAACTTAAAAAGTGGCTTTCGTCATTATTCCCACAACCTCTTTATGATCAATCATGCTTTTTTCCCTTCTAATTTATATAGAGATTTAAAATTTTGAATTAAATTTCTGTGAAATGTAAAAAAATGAGTTGTGATGGGATTTCTCCTGTAACCTTCAAATATATTTCAATCTATAAAAATAATTTAAACTGAAATATCCCAGACAAAAACTTTACTCTTAAGAATAAATTCTGAATATAGATTGTTCCATTATCATTATTTTTCTTCTGTCGGACCTAGAATATTATTGTTCAATATGACATATCATTGACTTTTGCTTCCTTGTAAGGATTCCAGTTAAATTAAGAACCGGACACAATCATTTTACACTAAAATGCCACAACGTTTACTGTTGGTTTCCGTCACTAACACAAGTGTGCGTTAAGAAACTCATATTTGTCACTACGCAATCTTTCTACTCAAACCTCCGTTAAGTCCATTACACGATGTGGCTGAGGGCCACAGAGACTTTTTCAAGTGTTATGCGTACCCAGTGGTAGGATTGTTGAGATTACATGAAAAATATTCTTGGAAAGATTTGAAGAATAAGATAGACATTTGAAGAATACGATATCCTAACTAAAAAGTTTAAGGAATTTTCAATTTTAGCAAAAATACAAGCAAATAGTAAATTGCTGCTACTCTTTGCTAAAATAGAACGAGAACATAACCCATACACGCCAATTACGTTTCCATGTGAAAAAACATTTGTTTATTTTGTAATCTTGTAGCAAATGTACTGAGTTTGTTTGAATGCTTCAAGAAGTCTAAATAATTCAAGAACCTGGTGAACCAGTAAATATTTCATTTGATTTATTTGGTCAAAAAACAGAAAACTGTATATGACGTAAGGGGTAGAAGAATATTTGCGCACGTTTTTTTGAGGACCAGAATCCCATCTCCATATTTTAATGATAAAGTTAGAAGTTAAAATAATAATAATAATAATAATAATAATAATAATAATAATAATAATAATAATAATAATAATAATAATTTAGAAAAGCGGGAGGTTATCAACATTTGAAAAACTAGACAATTTCGTTCCCAAGTTATGGAGAAACTATTTGCAACGATAAACGAACTACAGATTTGATATTTCTTCATTGCTAAAAGTATATTAACGCACTTTCAGCTCTATTGCTGCCACTACAAGCAAAAGGAGACCTCAACAAAACGTGTGCATTGTGAAGCTACATTTACGTCCAGAAGGAAAACAAGGGGTCATCTCTGCATTTGCTCAATGGATCAGGGAAACTGGACAAAAATCTGATCAAGATAGGAGTCATTGACCTGGAAGTGGATGGCATTGTTTCATTATTCGAATAATTTTCTTTTGCAATCTAAAAGTCTGGGTACTACACGAAAAGCGTCCACAGAATATAATGCCATATGTCAGGAAGGAATGTAAATTTGCGTAATTCACGCAACGAGCTGCATGAGCCCGACGGAATTTAAATTGATTCTGAATGTGAAAAATAAGGCACTTAATTTAGTTATTATTCAATTATTTCCTCATCTTTGTAATAACATTTGATATTAATTATTATTACTATCCCCTATTTCTTATATATATATATATATATATATATATATATATATATATATATATATATATATATATATATATATATATTTTGTGACATACCGATATGTCACATGAAAATAAACTAACATTTATTTGTAGACTATATGGTGGAACATGTATTAGGAAATATCACGAGAGGGCTTAGCAACGACCGTGAATAAACAATGTAGGTTTTGTTTTTTGTAAATGCATTAAGAGGTGGCCGGATGCCGAAAGTAGAAAATTTGGGATTGGGCGAAGAAGTTTAGACGATCGAAAGGTCATCTACACCAAAATATAACGAACGTATGGATTGGCTGGGTGAGAGAAGGACGGTCAAATGTTATAAAAAAAGAGGAAGGTGGTTTGATACGAAGTCTTCGAGGGGTGAAATCATGCAGGAAGATTTCATTCTGACCGGCATCGCGTTTCTGAACTGATCGTAGGTTCGTGAGAGGGAACGAGTATAATACAGATAGTCAGAATCGGGTTATCAGATTGTGAAATTTTAAGGACAGTAAATGATATTGCAGATATTGCGGAAGTAATATTGATGTGGAAGTAATATTGATGCATAAATTGGGACTTTGTCGGGAGTGGTAATTGAGTTATAGATTTCGGGACTATGTCATAGGACGTAATCGGGACTGATCATTTTGATAGTTTGAGACCAGCTTGGATAGGGGCAGAAGAGGATTTCTTGGGACTTTGGACTACGGCAAGCTCGCAAGATATTTCGACTGAGAAGTCTACGAGGGACATCTACGAAGAATAGATAAGTTAACCGCGGTATAAAACTGTAAATTCAAAGATATCTTGATCAAAGGCCTAACATCAAATCATTTATTAAATTCACTAAATTGTTTGCTAAAAAGGTAACAATAAACTTTGTTAAATTTTGTTCTTTAGAAAAGAAAGTGATCTTTCATTTAGTCAATCCAAACAGTAATGGACTAGGAATAGAATCATTCTATTTCAGATTCCCAGCTGCGCTGTATAGTCAGCGGATCCTATAATCCATTATAAAGGTAATAAGGATTATAATATATCGTGACCCATTGACCCAGCAAGCCGGACGCTAAGATCTTTGCAAGATATTAATGTAGAGAAATTTTGTATATCTCAATATATATGTGTGTGTG
>BLKR01016403.1:0-28778 GCA_011170035.1 Teleogryllus occipitalis | reverse complement strand
AACGATAATTTGAATAACTATATTTCCCACTGAACTCCCTCTGAACTGAAGATATGCATACATAATGACGTTACGTTTAAGTTCAGAAACAAAACAAGGGGCCATCTCAGCATTCGCACAATGGATCAGGAAGACTGGACCAAATACCTGATCGAGACGGGGGTCATTGACCAGAAGCTGAGGTACAATACTTCATACTGGTTGTTTAGAATTATACAATCCAAATGGTAAATAATACATTAAATATCATTATTAAAATTAATTCTACTTTCCTTTTTGATGCTCGGTATAGTCTTTAATTGCACAAAAACAATTATGGAGCAGAAAATATTTTACTTGGGACTTTTGAAACGATTTTAATCTTTTCATGTAAAATAATGAACATTCTTGTTTATGAAGGTTTTGTCGTTAGCTGTTGATACTGTAACCTGATGAACATGATTACTACAAGTGATATAGTTATAGACATCGGCATTTGCTGAAAATATATATTCCCGCCCTTGAATAAGTCATTTTTGACAAAAAACACTAATGCGTAAATCAAGACACAAGGTCATGGTAAAATTCCTAGATTAATAAAGAGAGGCTTTCAAGAATCACGTGGGTGGAATTTGCTTATTATCCGTACAATTTTTTACTGTAATCTAAAAATCTGGGATTTATGAGATGTATTTCCTCAGAATATTATGCCATATCTCAGACGGGAAAGAACATTCGCGAAATATTCATAACGAGCAGTATGAAGGCTGACTGAATTTGAAAGACTTCTGAACGCATATCATAATCAACTTAATTGCGTGTTCAGTTCATTTAAATGGATGTTCCATCTGAGGTTTGACGTAACTGAGAGATTTTGTTACTTTTTTATCAGTCAATAAAAATGTTGTTACTTAACATATGTCAATGATTTATAATTTATATTTTTTTCTTTAATCTCTCGCGCTTCGATTGGTGAAGAGAGTATTTTCAGGGATAACTGAAGTATTAGTAGAATACAAGTTGAAATATTATAATGTACTTTTAAATTAAGTAAATTATATATAAAAAGTAATTAATAAAACTTTGTTCGTCGAATAGATGAACCTTCTTTCAATCGTATCTCTGTGGTCCACTTTCTTTTAATTCAATAGTCATTTATATATTTTATATTTATTGCTTCCAATAGTCATTTCAACATAATATTTATCTTTATGGCCAAAATACGCAAAGATTAAGCAAGTATGCAACTGTGAAACCGCCGGATTCATTCTAAAGCAGCGAAATTTAAGAACACGAATGTAAATAAAGAAGAGTTGATTGCTATAAAATTAAGTATCCATTTAATACGTATGAATAACGTAATTCAATTACGATTACACTGTTCTTGCTACAATGGAGTTGATTATAGGTGTACAATGTTTCTTTTCTCTTTGAGAAACAATGCCTTTACTTTTGATTACAGTCTTTAAGTCTCCAAGAAAACAATCAAACCTTATATTGTTTCTCCTTTATGTGCTGAAGATGGCGTCATGGTGCAGACTTCTCAATGCAACATACATTTTGAGAGCCGAACAAAAAGTTTATGAAATAGCAAGAACAAACTTCATTCGAAAACAATCCACGCTCAGTTATTACTTATTCACAACATCCAATGCTAACTACGACTTTAAAATATGGTTTTACCACACTACGTTATCCTTCAGCACAAACATTTTAACCATGGATAAGCTTTAGCAGAGCGAACAGAAGAGATACACTCTGGTATAACCTCCAATGAAATAACATAACAATGGTTTGAAAAGCCACTTTCTCGTTTTTATACTTGGGTTTCTGTAACCTGGCTGATGACAACTGATCAGCTGTTATGGTTTCGTCCAATCGGGAGCTCAAACGTCACTAGTGACGTCACCTCAAGGGCGTTTAGCTCTCGATTGTATGACACCGTAACAACTGATGAAAAGTCATCGGCCAGGTTAAAAAACAAAGTATAGTAAGTGATATTATAAGTAAAACAACTGTCGAAAAACTTTCACCAATGCCGAAGAAGAGAGATAAACAGGTTTCCCCTCCGGCAACCTTGTTGAAAAAGATTGGATTTGAATTTGACATAAGAAAAGCAAATATGCAATTGGTTTAAAATGAGATGATTGTACCAAGAGCACTATTTGAATAAAATTAAGGGTTTAAACTATATATTTGTTTATTGTTAGCAAAATTACGTTTATATACGGAAAATTAGTTTACACAGAATTACGGCAAAATCCTGACCCCTTCCTCACCAAAAAAGAAATGAATGACTATATCCGCGACTGATAATCGAAAATGTCTTTGAATACGTTTTAACAAGTATATATCATTCGTGTGTAAAAAGAATAAAGAAAGTTTGTGCATCTGAATACACCAGACAGCTTCCCTACCAAACAGTTCTCTACCAGAGCAAACAAGACAAATCGAGTGTGATCGAGCTTGGAGCATGCAACAAGTGTACTAGCTGCAAGCACCCGCTGCAGCCTGGAACTCGAGAATTTTAGATCTCTCCAATCTGAGGCAGATATGACAAACGGCTCTTACGACTGCCTCTGCGCTACGATAATGGACGCCATAAATTATACACAATATAACATCACACCCCTCAGTGTTTCATATATATCTATTCTTGTATCTGTTAAAGAAAATATTTCATGTGGATTTGACTTGTTTGTACAGAACGACTAACAAGACTGTAGACCATGATTCAAGCCCACGGCCACCTTCCCACGTAATCGAAAGTATGTATCGATAAAAATTATGGTGCCTGAGGCTAAAGGGATCGACAATCGAACCGCCATAAGGAGCTATAGATTCAAACTTTAGAGGTGATCCTAATACGACTACTACTGAAACAAATATTCACTGGGTAGTGACGTTAGTGAGCAATGAACAACCTAAAACGGTATTAAATATTCAAGTACTTCAATGATTGTAAACTTATTTGTAGAAGAAATACTTGACTTTCACAAATTTATGCCCATGATTCTGTTTTGAAAATCGGCTTACAAGAACATGAATCTATTAACATAAAACATGCAAGATATACCAACTTTGTTTTTTACTTAGCGTAGAAAAAAATAAAATACGCCTTATTGGATAAATATAGAAATATACAGTGGATTAAATTTTATTTCCACCGTAATATGATATAATGAGATTTTCTGACCAAAATTTAACAACTTTAACATTAGCCGTGGAAAAGTTTATAAATCAATTTCAAAAGTGTACAACACTACTGGAGTGTCTCAAAGTGTAGATTCATGACACATCAAACAAAAAGAAATGTTCTTATAAAATGATGTCAATTCAGTCTTCATGTCAACTGACGCCACTACAACACATCGTTACATTGTAATAAGCAAGCTCGTCGGAAATTCGTCTTTTCCCCATTGCAGTATTTCATTTAATCTCGATATCATTTTGCGTCGTAATATCACGAACTTTGGCTGAAGGATGACAATTGCGTGGTATTCACAGAATGCCTTCCACCTAAACGACCCACCACTTTTGTCGAGCGATAAATGAATAACAAATTCAATAAATAATTGTCTAGAGTGTGATTAAAAGAAATTACAAGCAATACAAGGAAATACATAGGAAATACAGTAGAGAAATTGTATAAAGAGAGGATATACAGTTGTTGAAATTTAAATAATAAGAGAAAGCGTAGTGAGGGTAAGCAAAAAAAATGAAATAAGAGAAAGAATTACAGGGACAAGATAAATTAGGAAAGTTAAACACAAGATACTTAACAAACAATCATTAGCTAAAAAAAATTGTGAATTCTGAATACTTAAAATACAAAACCTTTCGTGTGCACAACGTTCAAAATCCAATAATTAAGATAACTGCCTAAAAAGCATTTTTACTATCTCACTTTACTTCGAAAGAAGAAAACGCATTGAAATCGTGCAATGGAAAACGGCGAATTTTCGTCAGGAAAACTCTTTTTGCGGATCCTGGTGACAAAAAGGTGAATAAATATTCTGCTTATAAATCTTACATTTAGTAAATTACTTCCTCTAACACGTTGTGTAAACAGAATCCATGTTTCGTAGGTCCTTGATACCGAAAAATCGACTGACGGCAAAACGTGTGTCTTTGTGATCTTTGGCTGACTGTCTGTAGTCAAGGATAGCGCCAAAACCGTTCAACCGATTTTCTACGAAATTGATATTCCTCCATCGATTAAAATGAACTCCAGTCCCTTTGAGTTTGAAGTGGATATTTTGATTCTTGGGGTTACTTTACATGAAGCCTCAACATTTCCAAAATTTTCTCAAAAATTATTCCAAATTATTTTATTAAACTTTATTCGCGAATAGCGTAAATGGCGTTTACAATGGCCTGGGTCTCGTTTTCATTGGAACCCCAGAGTTTTCAAAAATGCAAAAATTCAAAAATTTTTCGTCGTCTTCCTACAACTACAACATTGATGAAAGATATTTTTTAATGAAATATTTTGTTCAAAGAGGGATTTTCAAATAATGCCACGTACAATATTTCGAAAATACTTGTATTAATAGTAAGTATTAATAGTTTTGCGTGAAGTGTGAGAAATTTTTAAACAATTATTTTCTCAAAACGGCTACAATTTGTTTCTTTACATTTTCTCCTCATATGTATCAAAGGAAAGTAAAAAACAGATACTGATCCTATTTTCGGCACACATTCTGTATTCTCGAATATTGTAAAAAACTAATATGTCAAAAATTCAATATTGAAGATAGAGAGTTTTGTTTAAAAGTAAGTCTGTTTTAAAAACTCAGATCTTTATAAAACGTTATGTTCAATTTTTTAAAATGTTTTTTTCTCCGTCATTTCTGATAGAAGTTAACGCAATTTCTTAAAAAGAACATTTTCTCAAAAACGGTACTAATTTTTTTCTTTAAATTCTTTCCACGGAGCATGGAAGCTTAAAATATGGCGCAGATCTCATTTGCGTTGTAGCACTACTATTATTACAAAACGTATAATGTGTGGTACAGCAGGCAGACTGCGCGCCTTCCAGCGCTAAAGACGGGGTTCCATACCTGTCCAATGCAAGGGGAATTTGTGGTGGTCAGAGAGGTCTGTAGCAGTTTTCTCAGAGTTCTCCTGTTTTCCCACCTTTCACGCTACATTTGCTACATTTCATGAAGGTAACAAGGCAATTAGGGTACCAGTACACACTCACGACTGAGATATTACAATATTCCCAAGAATATATTTAATATTAGTCGTAAATAGTCCAATCTTGAAACACATATCCAAATATTGTAACAATTCTGATTTTGAGATGTGTCACTATTCATATGCACGGACGATATGACATGTGCACGGACTAAGAAAACAACAGCACAAGATGCATGGCCATAGCTGTCTGCTGTCCCGTCGCCTGGTGCCCAGCCCTGCTCTAGAGCAGCGGCGAGGGGCCACTTCGTGGGCGACGCTGCGCCGCGGCGACCACAAAACGACTAGGACGGCGGTGGCCTGCTATACGCAACGCCCGGCGCGTCGCGGGAGGTCCTCGGTTCGATCACGCAGGTGCCCCCGTGGGCGTCGAAAGCTTCCGTCTGGATTGGGGCGACGAGAGAGAGAGAGAGAGAGAGAGAGAGAGAGGGGGGGGGGGGGGAGACGGCACGGCAGGGCGAGGCGGAGAGGCCGACGGCGGTGCAGGTCTTTCAGGGCACACCTGTGCCACTGGCGGAGTCCGCACCGTCATTTGGCGCCACTCAAAAAGTATTTATGGGCACGGCTTACTTCCGCGTTAAACGTACGGGATGATGGATTGGAAAATGATGAAAGACAGTGAAACGACGTCCCTTGTCGTTTTGAAAAACTGGTGTTTACATGATCTCTACATGATTTGGCGCCAGTGTCGCTGCGTTCTACGTCTCCCGTGCGTTCAATGAACGCTTTGTTACACGGTCGAATGTGCACCTTCCGTGGGGACACCAAAGAATGAAGATGAAGTTCTCAATCGACTCTTCGGCTGACGAGAAAACGAAAACAATGGCGCAGATGAAGAGAATACAACCAAAACAACGCGTAGATATGCGCCCACCTTCGCCTCCAAATGATCTGATCATCAAAATTTATTTTTTAATACTGTGATTTACGTTTGCTGTTTAGTATTACGTGTTTTTTTAAAATATTAATAATAAATCACTCCCACAAGTGATTTGATCATCAAAAATTATTTTTTAATACTGTAATTAACGTTTGCTGTATATCATTGCGTGTTTTCTAAGATATATTAATAATAAACCACGCCTTCGGAGTTACCTGCAAGGTACTAGTGACTTGAAGACGAATTTATTTCATCAATTGGAATTAAACAGCTGATCGTTTCTTAAATTAACAGTTATAAAGCACTTAATGTTTTACATGCAGCTCTGTTACTCTCGGCAAACACTAATTTTTAACAGTAAGTCACTTAGTGTTTCTAAAGGATTTACTTAGCACTTCTGGAAATTGTTTTCTCTTTCGAAATGTAATTTAATTAGTTTTTCACAAATTTACATCCTGAAGAGGTACTAATGTTGGAATGAAAGATTCCAGTTCTGAAGTATTTGGACGATATTAAACGGATTTAAGACAAGAATGCTCTTGTAATATATTTATAGAAAAAATTAGTTGTTTGGAGTCGACAATCAGTCACAAAGTTTACCAAACGGGCCAAACGAAGGTACCTTTGAAACTGACATTCAACCACTTTAAAACCACTTTTGAGAGTCTTCAATCAAGTAGTTCTCCTACGCAAAAGTAACATCCATTAACTCCGATGCATCTAAGATGCGAGATACTCGTGCAACTTGTCTCACGAATTGCTGGAATATACGAAACTTTGTAAGTACAAGATGCCTTGTAAAAAAAACTTGCCGTTAAAAGGAGGTAAATGGGTGACAATAAATTCAGGGCGACCAGGTGGCACACAGTGGGCTGATATGGGTAACAAAGAGCGTATGGGAAGTAAAATCAAGATCCATGGGATGACAAAACGGGTGAATATTTATGATTGATTAATGTTTCCGGGCACGTCAACAATGCTCATTAGACCTGTAAGAGAAACGAATGTTTTACCACGGGAGGTGGCAGTGTTCCTCCCCAGATCTATGGTATGATCCGCCGTCGACCTACACGCCCAATTCCCCCCTCCCCCTCAAGTCCCCCTCCCCCTGGAGTTTCCTCTCCAAGTATCTGCCACCAGCGAGGCTTCACCGCAGGCTGGACAAGCTGTAATCTCTTGACTTGTGGGACAGCGTATTGCAAGTAAGTGTGTCGAAGTAACGAGTGACGATAGAACAATGAAGAGGAAGGAAAGATCGCGCGAAGTCCGTTGCCCGTTTGTTAAGGTACTGCTCCGGCATTTGCGTGGTCTTGATCGGAGAAACTACGAAAAACTACCGATCACCGCAGCCAGACACTAGAATTCCCCTCCAGAATTCGACCTAGCAATTTAGATAGCGTGGAAAATCCGCCACCGTCAGGACTCGAACCCTAAGAACTCTCCGTCAGTCCTGCAGAGACAGCGACAATGCTGGCTCAGTCGAGGTGAATATTTATGCTTCTTAAAAGTATTTTCATCCAACTTCAAGTCTTGCCCCACTTTTTATCATGTATCTTAATATATTAAGCGCCTAGCATTGATTGTAAAGCCCCCAATGGCTGAGAGCTCATTTGAAAGCTTGCGGGCGGTTCAATCTTGAAAATAACCCACTCCCCTATGTCAGGGTATGGGATGGCATCCCTACTGCTCAGTGCCTGCTTAGAGATGGACCTATAGGATATAAGTAACCTGTTTACATAAAAATGCAGTAACTTTCTTTGTCCCTTAAAATGTCAAGTTGCGATTTTGCGAACAAAAGAAAGGTCCTTTTAAAGAGCTATATTTCATTGGAAATGGCATTTTGAAAAAGTTAAAATCTTCGAAAACGTATCTGTTAATTATAGATATCAACCCTTTTTTCCACCACTAGACATCTTTAGAGCCACGGAAGACTCTTAGATTGTCACTGCTTTCCAGCTTTCCAACGCTTGTCGGAGCTTTTCTGAATCAATGGAATGGGTCATACGAGGATAAACGATAGGCGCATTGCTCGACCCTAAGGATAGGAATAAAGGCGGAAAAAGAAAATAAGGATCATACGCGATTCATGCCCTTTATTCTATGGCTGCTCCGAGAAATTATCAGAGAAACCATTAATCAGATTAGTAAGTCTAAGAATTCCATTCCTGCAGGCGCCCTATACTCACTGATGTTAAACATACTAAGAAAATGTCTGCCTTGCTGAGATTGGGAGATCTGAGGGGTACGCTCTATGCTAATGCGTTGTCTTTACTCAGTATTGCCAATGTTGATTCGAAACTGATTAAAACGAAGAAAAATTTAAGGGTGGTGTATCTGAAACTTGCAAATATTTACAAACATTCGTAAATTCAGGTCTTAGATGAAATATCTCTGGCGGCAAGAACACTGCATAGGCGTGATTATGGCAGAATTCCGTGTTAACTCTCAAGTCGCCACGTTGGCGGATATTCCAAAACTAGCTACATAGCTAGGTTGAATTCAGCGGCTGCCTGGAGAATTCTAGCGGCCGTCTGCTCTGATCGGTAGTAGGCGAATGCCGGAGCAGTACCCTAACAAAGGGGCAACGGACCGCGCGCGATCTTTCCTTCCTCTTCCTTGTCCTACCCTCTTCCCTTACACACATTACTTACACTTGCATGCACTACATTATTATACACATCGGGAGAGCAGTCTTGAGCTTGTTCCAGCTAAATCGGTGCCCCGCTGGGGGAGATTCCTTGGTGGAAATCTCTCGCAAACCGACGTGTAAGTCAGCGGCGGATCTGACCATCCAGAGGAGAAAAAATCGCCGCCACATCCCGGGATAAAACATTCACTACACTAACGGAACTAATGACCTAAGCAGTTGATGCGCTCGGAATCAATATGTAACCCCATGCACGCTTTTCAGTCCAGCAACGGCGTAGTTGGGGGGCCAGGGGGCGGTCCGTCCAGGGTGACACCAATTTAGGGGTGACACCAATGCGAATATTTTCTAGTAGAAATTATATAATTATTTATTTAAAAATATATTTCCACTATTCTGAATTAGATACAGTTTTTAATACATTATAAATAAATGCCACGTGCAAACATACTAGTATTTTTATTAAATAGCGAATAAAATAGTAATAGATATTTTTGCTTTTAATTTATGAGGGGATACCCTTAGTTTTGTCCCGGGTGACGCCAACTGATCATCCACGCCATTGCAGCCCATTCTTGCCCACTGTGCCGTGGTCGCGGTGGGTGGCTTAATGGACGCACCGCGACCGCTACTGGCCACCGGCGACGCCCGCGCCCCGCCGATAGAGAGTGGCGCAAGAGCATCGGAGCGCCGGCTTCTGGCTGGCCCACTGACAGCTCGGGAAGGGTTTTCCGATGTACTCGTTTAATCACTGGCAGACTTATAGAGACGCTGCGAAGACCGGTAGCGAGACACTTCGAGGAAAAGGGTTCGTTGGACAAGTGGGTCGAAGGGGGTTCCCGGATTTAGACATTTGTTTTCAGGAACAGTGGTCTCAGAAGTTATAAAAGCAAAGTTGTTACTTTCCTATGCATATGAAAAGGTGCTGACATGGCACTTGGATGGTCGCAAAATCCGAATTAACAGCCATGGTTAAGATAACGATATCTCACGTATTTCGCTTCATGAACGCTTGTTCATTTCTTGCTGACATATTGGCCAGACCTTCTGCGGGGTTAGTTCCTTATTGAAAGATCGTTCATCCATCCATCCATGTATGTCATATAAGCACTGAAAAAAAGGCCTAAACATACACCGATGGTTGACAAGTGACTCAGAAATTCGCATTTAGCTACATGCGCAAGATGTATTGATCTTATTATTCTCAAATGCCGTTGGAGAACACACACACGAATAAAAGAAAAATGTCGGTATGAAATCTCACAATGTAGAACAATCAATACAGAAACAACGCCAAAGCGTGGCAAAATTGACAAAAGTAGTATGAAAACCAAAAACACATCTCAACAAATACTTCTAAAACCGTTTATATTTTATCGTAGATCTCTGTACTTTCACGATTTAAATACGATACTACATTTCATTAGGATTAACATTACGGCAATAAAATTTCCAAAATATTGTCGAACCGTGAAGAAGAGCTGGAAGGTTTTTGTGCTGTCGTTTCCGTAATTTCTCGACCTATTCTTTACGACTTGCTTTAAAATCACGTAGGCTTAGCCCGAGAAACCTCGCCCATCGCGTTCACAACGGATGGGGTATATTAAATAATGAAAAGCCCTAGCGTGCGTTTCCCCATCGATTACGCGGCAACCCCGCCGCTCTCCGGGCGCAGCCTCCACAGAGTCCCATATCTTCACAAACGCCATTCACGAACAGATTCGGGAACGCCCATTCATTAACTCGAGTCGTCTTCCTCCGAGGATCCTCCGTCCTCGGGAAAGTGGCCACGCACACTACGCAGCCGCGCGCACGCAATGACCTTTGAACCGCGGCGGGCGAGGCGCCTTCCGGTCGCTGGTTTCCGGGCCCGGCGCGACGAAAGGACGCGTAAACCTGAGCTGTGCTTCAGTATCTTCGACTCTGGAAATGTGTACGTGAATGAAACACGGATAGACGATGCGTGTGGTAATCTGGTCAGGAGCGGATCCAGCCGATCTTTTTTTTTTTGGGGGGGGGGGGCATGGCATCGTAGACTTTAGTTAAATAATAAACAAATTTTGTTATTATATTTTATATTATTTATGTAATGTATATATGAAACTACACAATATTATTTTTTAAATAATTACATAATTCAAACTTAAATAAATATTTAAATCAATTCTGCCAAATAATGGAAAGTAAACTCTAGGCCTGTTTTTGGGAGGGGGCATGGCCCCTACCTGGATCCGCCAGTGAATTTGATGTGGAGTGATTGATTTCTTCAGGTGATTTCCGGATAACAAATGGCAGTGATAACGCGCTCGTATGTTATGGCTTGTGTCTTTCGTTACGAGTAAAATCGCCATTTCACGCTGCACGTTCTTGCGAAACGTGAATTGTCAAGTTACAATTAATGAGAGCAGCCGGCCGCCAGAATTCTCTTCCAGACAGTGGCTAAATTCGACGTATTCAGCCGGTATCTAAAGGAGACTTCTAGTGACCGGCTGCTCAGATCGCGTTTTAAGTGGTTTCTCCGATCAACACCAGGCTAATGCCGGAGCAAAAACCCTAAAAAACGGGCCACGGATCGCTCGCGATCTTACCTACTTCGTCCTTGTCCTATTCTCTCCTCTTACTTACGCACACACACTTCAACGCACAACACTAACACACATGTCGGGGCAACAGTCAGGAGCCAAGATCTTGTCCCCGCTGGGGTTGTGCCCCACTGGCGGGGGGAGATACCTGGAGTAAGGTTTATCCCGCAAGCCGACGTGCAGGTCAACGCCGAATCTCACCGTCCAGTGGGGTAAAGGAATCACTGCCGTGTCCCAGGATAGAACATTCAGTACACAAATGAGACTATTGACCATAGGAGTTGACGTGACCGGAAACCTCAGAAAATCAATCATTTTACCATTATATTCAAACTACAATTTACTGTAATAAAAAAATGAACTGATATTGTTGAAAAAGACAAATCTAACCCATATTCTTAGCATAAAGGTTTACTGAAAATTAAGCATACAGTTTTTGCATTTTTCCCTTTGACTCTGCACTACGCTCTATTTTGAACTTTTTAAACTATTTTTAACTTTAAACGTAGTGGTAAAAATCAAAGACGCTCATAGGGTATTTCCATGGCGGGGGAGAGGGAGAACTATAGGGTAATGTCCTACCGACTACGTTTTCTTAATTTAAAAAAAAAATACTGAATTTAAAATGTAATTTTATTTGTTGACGTGTAGTTAAAATTTATAACGCGGATTTTTACTGTGTAGTTTATAGTATGGTTTCTTCGTTCAACACATCTCTTGATTTTTCTTTTTTGACTAATTTTTTGTGGCAGTATTTAATAAATTTAACAAAAATAACTGACAGCGGTTGGAAATAACGAAATACTTAGAAACAACAACCGAACATAAAAACGCAAAACATGAAATAATTATTTTCTCTGGGATCGAACTGGTAAAATCATTCTTATTCATTTCTTTAGTTCGAGAAGTTGATGGTGCAATGAGATGGAACAGAAAGTATTATCCGCGTTCACAAAAAATAAATGAGCTAATGAAGTTGTAACACGAAGAATTGTGCCATTTATTACACTAATTACACAGGGAAGATGTGAAAGGTAAGATCCGCTAACTACACACCTTGTAATTAAGTTTGCATTTCTATTACGAAGCAGGTACTCTTGTTTTGCTTTCTCATCGTTTACCCTCCAACTCACCACTGTTAATCAACGACATCTGTAAAAAATTCACCACCTGGTTCAGAAAGAGCTGAGGACATGAGAGATAAAATTAAAAGGACTTCGCTGGATATGTAAGCCAGAAAGAAACAATTTTCTCTTCAATATATTACTTTACAATTCTCGTTTTCTTAGACGTCTCACCTACACAAGAAAAGTTCACACAAAAAAACGAAGTTTTTAACATCTTTATAATAGGCTAGACAAAAAGACATCAACACGAGAAAAAATACTCCTAAAACATTGAAATTCTATAATAGTATTTAAGAATGCTAATTATTACTAAATCAATTTAATTGCGACTCCAATAATAATGATAATTGTAGAGATGAACCCCACTAAAAATGTATTTTTAAAAATAAACAACTAGAGTGAACTTGAAGAGCTTACTTCTAAAGAAACGTATCGCCATTTTTCCTTGTTTTGTAGTTTTAATAAATTCTTAATACGTTTCTGTATCACGTTGTCAAATAGTGTGTTCAAAAACAACGTTTCTCCTATATTAAATGGTACCAAAAACCGTTGAATCCTACCTCGGATTATAAGGATAAATGTGAATACTTACTCTTCCCGAAAAACTGACTAACTGCGACTTGACAAGACAAAACGATAAAAGTTAACGGAGGATTAGCCCAATACGGTTAGTGTCCAAGAAGAGTTAGAAGACGGGTTGCAGAGATGCAACATTTTTTTTAAACATCTATTTTTACAGATTTCAATTATTTCGTTCGTCTGTGTAATGCTACTGCGCTTATTTTCAATACATTTTATTCTAAGATATCTAGAAGTTCTCAAAATGAAGTCCACCAAGTACCCAAACAACCTGGCCACGGACCGATATTTTCTTCCTTCTTCCTTGTCCCATCGATTTCCTCCACATACCATACTCACACATTCACTACACTACACTACACCGCATGTCGAGAGACCAGTCGGGAACTTAGAGCTTGTCTTAGCTGGGATGACGCCCCGCTGGGGAATACATGTATCTGGAGGAAACTCTCGCAAGCCGACGTGTAGGTCCGCGCCGGTTCTCACTATCCTGCATGGGAGGAATAAAATAAATAAAATATTCACTACACTAACGGGACTAATGACCATAGCAATTGAGTGCTCAGAATCATCAATCAATACATCACATCTCTTTGGAGGTTCAAGAAAAAGGTCCTACGCAAGGAAATATTTAATGAAAAAGTTCATTTTAAACCTTTCTAAGTCGTTTTTACTATTATAATCCAGGCTTCTCTGTTCTGATTCTGTAGAGAGAGTACTTCACGTGTACTCATCTAGTTTTTGTAATAATCTACTCAAATCTATTCTATTTCCCTTGTTTTTTAACATTCACTCAATATATCTAAAATATAGATATTGGCATAAAATTCATAGTTGCAACATCCATAAACTTATTTACTTGGAAAATCACTAAGTTTACTTACCCTCTACTGTAATAATATCGTGAAGGGATCCATGAGAAAGTTAATCTTACAAAACAAATCTGCTCTAAGAAATGAAATAGGGCAGTAGAAATGTCAAAAACAATATGATAGGCTACAAATTAGCAATCGACGTAAAGTTATTCACCATGTCATCCTATTTGCTTAACAGAAAAGACTTCCTGGAAGATTCCACGGCTAAAATATTGCGAATGCTTAGAATAACAAACTCCAGAAGCATCCAAAATGTACCTACATTAATGAGAGATGACGTATTCTCCTGAGCAGAATACATAAAATAAATATACGATCTATTGTAGTTTAAGTGAATAGCTTTTTTAAACAAGTTTCTACAAAAAGGAATACGAAATAAACAGAATTTATAAGTTATGTTTTCTCAAATTCACCAGTTACACTAAACAAATCAAATTCTTTTGACAACTAGAATTGTTCTAATTGCTTCCAAGATGAGTCCCTGAGAACCCTAAGATGAGAAGATACAAGAATCTTAAATTCAACATTTGACAGTTTAACATAACACTCGTATTAATGTATGATCTACCATTTCGATGTACATGTGGTACACATAGGCCATACATCTTCTACACAAAAAAACGAATTTCAGATTAAAATCTTGCCAAAGACCCAAGAATCCTCTTTTGGAAGACGTAGCCGCGAGAAAAGAAAACCGGTGAAGTACGTCAGGTAGAAGTTCACCTCGGAAAGTGAGTTTCAGCACAACGAAAAGGCGGTGGCAACGAAAATGTTCTTTTCAACCTATTCTTCGCAAGTCCACCAAAAGAAGCTTCACGCCCACTCGCGTTCCACGGTGACGACGTCACAAAGAACCGCAGAGCCAGCACACTCTCTCCCGCCCCGCCCCTGCCCAGCGGAGATGCTGGGAGTCGCCGCTCCCGAAGGCGCCTGCGGGACAAGAAGAGGATCGGATCGTCCCGCCCGCCACAAAAAGCCCTGTAAAATAAGCCATAGGCGTCTCGGAATCCCCCCTTTACAAGTTCATTAGCCTCCTTGCTGCCGGAGACGGCCCTCCGCCGGCACGGTCGCCGCTTGACGTCTTTTGTGGCCGGCGTGGTTCCCCGTGGTAGAAGACGCCTCCTGCACAAAAACGTTACTCTTCCACTATCTCATCCGACGCCCTCGGGGATTCTCCTGCTGCGGTAGCATCGAGAACGGACATTAAACGACTAAACAAATAAACAAACTCGCATTCCTCCAACTACCCGATCTTGCGGCCCCCAGATCTCCTCGACATGCCTGTAAAATAACCTATCTGGCGGCGGCGACGACGATGCCGACAGGAGTGCCCCAGGGTGCAGGCCAACGTGACGTAATCTGCAGTTGCCTGTAAACGTCAAGGTAGCATCAAGACCCCACCCTCGGCACTCCCAGTAACACTGCAAGCGTGGAAGGATCCCGAAGGCCGCCGTGCCCGGGTAATGGAAGCTCGTTACGATGGTTTTACCTTACGAAATGAAGAAATAAATATTCAACAGTCCAGAGAGTAAGAGACATTAAAAATACTCCCCAACTCGTTACGCCCAAATTCGTGTATCCCAATCATGGGTCTGTTGTAAAGATAAACTGATCAATGTAACCGATGGAACCTGTTAATTTACCACGATATGATAATTACTTCCCAGTAATTTTACTTCGTAAGTGAAATGTTTCCCAAGTAACCGCTAGGGGCGCTGTGGCTCACTGCAGAATAATGTGGTGTGCTTTTTCGCCGCTAGAGAGAACTGAGAGTTACGAGAGCGTCCGAAGTCCTGGAAGAGCGATATTCGAAAGTCAATTGTAATAGTCATGCACATCAATGGTTGTTTGTATGTTCTGTACGGCTGAGTTTCAATACGAAAATATAAGTACCTCTACGAATGAATGCGTGAAGATGCGTAATTAGCAGCACTACAACAGCCTTTATTTTTTCGCATTATTAGTCACTAAAACTTTTGGGAAAACTACTCATATTTGCAAAATATGTTAAATTTATATAAGATTTAATTAAGAACCTAGTTCATTAAGGAAAGAAATCTCTGCCTTCAATATTGTAATTTAAGGAAGGCGTAAAAAAAAATTTAACTTTCAAAGTTTGAAAATTCAGTTTTCAATGAAAGCAGGACCTGCCATTTTTATAATTTTCTCTATCTGAGAAAATTTTATAGAAAATACGCGAGCCATTTTTGAGAAGTTTTTGAAAATGTGTTTGTTTCATTTAATATACCCCAAGAAAATCAAAATATCTTTCAAATTCATGACACCGCGACATCAACCAGATTGATGTAACACGTAGTATACGATAAAGTAAAAATTAAATTAATTACTATGATTTTATATCCACGTAACAACGCAAATGAATACACTTGAGAACAATAAGTAGTATTAAACAATGCTGTAGGTCGCATAACAAACGAATGAGTAAAACTCTTGGCATTGTTAGTTGTTTTTTTACAAGCCATGCCAAGGCATAATTCAACGAAAAATAGGCTTTACAGACATCACCTATGTCCGAAAAACTGTATTACAACAATATTCATTTCCACACGAATAAGGCTCATTTAAGTGGATATTTCTAATTAGAATTACCAATCATTTTCTTCCTTAGTAGAACTTTTTGTTTTCAAACATATTTACCTATAAAAGAAAATTGCCTAGAGATACAGAACTTACTCACGAAATAGGCTAATACCCTTCTTCAGGCTCTAACAATTCAAGAAAATGCTAACCAGTTTCTTCACAAATCTTCAGTATCCGCACGATTATTCCTTCAATAATAACTCAAGGATTGTGAGATTGTACCCTCTATAAGTAGACGCTGTTCTATGATATTACGATACACTTGCAGATTCTTTCTTCTCCAAAAACATGACAACCGGCAATTTTATATGAAATATCAAGAAGAACTTGCAACTCTTTGATATACCAACATAACAGCAAGAAAACCTGTTCGTCAAAAATTATTACTAAAGTATCGTTCCCTACGTCCCTTATTTTCAATATTGACAAAGCTGCAGTAAATTAACTCAGCTTCATTACCAGTAATATCGATTTGAAAAACAATCTGAAAGATACTTAAGGACTTTTTATATGCAATTTCCATGCTCAAATAATGAGGTTTTAAAGAACTACCAACATAAAACTTCATTTCCATTACTCGACGTGACTGGTAGAAACTGTATTGCGGGGAAGAGTACATAGTGTTGTATTTGTTTGTTGTTCCCGCTGTATTTGTTGCAACGAAAGCAATTCTTTTAAGTCCAAGGTGAGTTTATGAAACTTGTATAATTAATTCAACTTCAATTTATTATTTCAATAGAATGAAGTATGTACAATTTGTGAAGATGAATTTCATATTGAGCGTAGAGGTTATGTGGGAGTTGAATTTTCTCTCTATATTTTATGAATATGGAATGAAAAGGAGTTATTTTCACTCTTATCTGAAAGTGATTCATATATTATTTTTGTTCAATGAGTATTTTAATGAGATATTGGCAAAATTTATTGTCAATTAAATTATGTCGATCGATTATTATTTTTGTTTACAGATGTTTTTGACGCGATCGGAATATGACAGAGGTGTGAACACTTTCTCGCCAGAAGGACGTTTATTTCAGGTAAAGTTTGATGCTTATTTTTTATATTTATTTCCATAGAAGGTTTTCCTTGTTTATTAATTTTTATTTGTGTTTCTCAAAACAATCTATTATTTTTATCTTTCAGGTTGAATATGCAATTGAAGCAATTAAATTAGGTTCTACTGCTATAGGCATTTGCACATCTGAAGGAGTAGTTTTAGCAGTAGAAAAACGCATTACATCTCCGCTAATGGAGCCTACAACAATAGAAAAAATTGTTGAAGTAGACAAGCATATTGGTTAGTCAGTTCGTTACTTTTGATAATGTTTGTTGGAGTGTTCAAAAATATTCTAATGTGCATATCATTGAATGTTCTTTTAATCAGGATGTGCAGTGAGTGGATTAATGGCAGATTCACGCACAATGTTGGACAGAGCAAGAGTAGAATGCCAGAACCATTGGTTTGTCTACAATGAACGCATGGCTGTGGAGAGTGTTGCCCAAGCGGTATCAAATCTTGCCATCCAATTTGGCGACTCAGATGATGATGGAGGAGCGATGGTAAATTTATCTAAAACATTAATGTTCCATGAAAATACCCTAAATGCCTTTTTTGTTGTGAGATCCTCTGATCTGTTGCAAAAGGATCAGGAGTTTAAAATATGTAAAAAATAATTTTCAACATTTTACAAAGAATGTCAAAATGTGCTATTGAAAGAAATCACTTCAGTTTTCGTCTCTGCATATATTTAAAAGAAAATGTTCCACACATGTAGAACGGCATTGAATGTGGTTTTTCATTATTCACAATGTTGGAAATTCACTACTATTCAGTATCAGAATATGAAAACCCTGTAAATGAAGAGGATTCTCTCATGTGGTGGTACTTGTACAGCAACATTAGTATTTGTTGTAGAAAAATAATTCATTTGAATATATTATTACACAGGAAGTTATTCTGTTCCACCTTTTTTTCTGGATTCATATTTTACGTAGACATCCATGAAATTTACTTGCTAGGTACATTGTTATGTCAATATTTAAATTTTATTGTATATCTTTCTCTTTCTGCTTGCTAAAATTGTGTGTATTAAAATGACAGTTTCTACAAAGTACAAAAAAAGAAACTCAATGAGCCCACCCACCTCCATCCCTGGGTGTGCCTCTTGTCATTTTCTTGCTTTGCTGTCATGATAAATTCTGTAGCTTGATAAATAGGAACATTATTATCACCATTCAAATAACATGTCAAATGTACAAGTGATTTTTCTTGGGACTAAAAATATTTTCCGTATGTTCTGTCACAATCAGATTCTATCTAAAACAGGTTTTACTGCAATTATTATTAGAACTTTCCTGATTCTGGTTCATTACTGTGGCACTTCTTAAGTTGTTAGTCAGAATGTAATGTCAGAACACTAATTCACTATGTTGGTCAAACAGTATGCTGGCATAAGATGTCATTCTAATGTAGAAAATGAAATGATCAAGTTCTCATTTCTCACATTAGCATCTAGCCTCTCAACTATATTGTTGTTCAATTTCTTTATAACTTCTCCATTTCGCCCTGGTCTTTTTCAGCCTATCAACGAAGCTTTTGTAAATGTTCTAGCCATGATTAGAATACAATCATTCAAAAATTTACCTTTCATAATTCTACAAAAATTAGCTTGTTTATGATATGCTTTGTTAATTTCATTCATGAGAATGTTCCATTTTCTGGGAAGGGACACTTGTTAAATGTTAAAACACCTTCTTCTTATGAAATTGGAATCTGGCAATAGATGGAAATTTTTTCTAGATCTTTTGAGAATAGATGAGCTATTTAAGGGTGACATCACTAGGCTCTAAGGGTAGGGAACAGGAATGAGGAAGGAAGGATTCCTCTCCGTTCATAATAGGAATGTTGTTCCTATAGTAGTTATACTGCGATTTTCATAGAGCTACATTCAAAGGATATCAGCCGTTACGGTGTCATTCAATCAAGAAGTCTGAACGCCACCATTATGATGTTGCTGTAGTGACGTGTAAGGTCCTGATTGGACTACTCTGTATCAGCTGATCAAATGTCAGCGGCAGCAAATTAAAAACCACAGTATAGGAAACCCACAGAAACAACTAATCAGAGCAGATGTCTACAAATTGTATTTGGGCAGGTGCCACAAACTTACCGATCCTAAACACATCAAGCAAATTTCTCAATCTTGCTGGCGATCAAAGACATGATCTCCCAATGACCGGTACCCTCAAGACATAGCTGAATTATTTGTCATCATCAGTAGAATGCAATATACGCATTAATGAAACTGAACTAGATTAATGTGAAACTATAAACAAACTGGTGCTTGAAATTAGTATTAGGATTGTTGAAAAATGTGAGCAATATTATCGCAATATTTGTAGCTAAATTTATTAACGAGTGTAATCATTCTTATTCCTACTTTCTATGAATTTTTATCTGCTTCTACATGTATTCTATCGTCAGAATTTATGCAGTATTTTTTTGTTTATTTTATTATTTAACTTTACCTGTTTTTAAAGAATAGTAGAAGAATTAGTTGTAATAAAAGGAGGGGAAAATAATATCTCATATTGTTTATTTTATAGAGTCGACCTTTTGGAGTAGCAATTCTTTTTGCTGGCTGTGATGAAAAAGGACCTCAACTTTTCCATATGGATCCTTCAGGAACTTTTGTACAATTTGAAGCAAAAGCAATTGGGTCAGGAAGTGAAGGAGCTCAGCAGAGTCTTCAGGAAATGTATCACAAGGTACTGATTTAAAAAGAACAATTCCATTGTAGTGCAACATCCTTTTAAGTTGACACAGTATCTTAATTAAGAAGAAATACTTTTAAATTTAAACTTTAAATTTCACCAAACATATTATTTTGTGAAATGTAGTCATAAAAAAAAAATATTGGGTAAGGGGTCATCCATAAATTAGGTAACCCAAATATTGGGGTTGGGGGTTTGAGGCAGCATAATGCTGTGTTACATAGGGGTATAGAAGTAGGAGGTTAGTGTAATGTAACAATATATTCTTTTTCAACATTTGCTGAAATAATTCCTTTTTCAGTCTTTTTTTAAAACATTTAAATATTAAATAATTAATTTTTAAATTTAATAAATTAAGGTTATGCGCAATTTGTAAAAATAAACAGAAATATTTTTCATTAATTTTTTGATAGAATCTGTTACATAACGAGAAAAAAAATTTTAAACTGATCTAAATTCTTAAATCCAATGAAGTTGGCATTATAATCTATCCCTCTGTGACATCCATGAAGGTGTGTGAATGGCTTGTTGTGAAACATTTTCGTGTGTTTGCGTTCTTCGTTTACTCAAAAATTGTCCTCAGTCATATTGTTTGGTGTAGTCAACTAATTCTGACTAATATCACAAATTTTACTATGAAACACAAATAATATTAATACAGATTGTTTTACTGTAATATCATTTATTTTTACTTGGTGTTGTTGCGAGCATTACGTAACTATTTAGGAAGGGGGTACAAACGCATATTGAAGGGGGAGTGGGTATATAGAATACGCAGAATTAACATTATGTACTTTACAGACAGCACCTAAACAAATATTTTCACAGACTTATTAAATTAGTACAACTTACCTCAAGGAAGCATTTTACTGATGAGGCCATAACCACTATATATTATGTATATCACATTTCCAATCTTCTTTTGCAGTCCATGACTTTGAAAGAAGCTCTGACAACAGCTCTCACCATCCTGAAACAAGTAATGGAAGAGAAGCTGAGTTCTACTAATGTGGAAGTAATGACTATGACGCCAGAAAAAATGTTCCATATGTTCTCACGTGAGGAAGTTGAAGAGGTGATTTCGCAGATTGTTTAATATGCTTTGTTCTTATTAACATGATCGAATGCTTTTACTCAGCTCGGAAATGTTTCAATACTTGCTGTAAATTATTGACACATTCTTGTTTGTTCTTCTGCATATGATGTTTCCAAAATTGGATACAGGCTTGCATTTGTAATAAAGCTCTCTGCATGGGGGTTAATTCTTGTTTCTCATAAATTATTGGTGAAGGGTAGCTTATCCTAGAGAATAGCAGAGTAACAAATTAATACATCTCTCTCCAAAATATTTTCTTATTCAAATTATTTATGGAATCTAATTGAATACACTTTTTTCTTCCTTCTCAATAATTACAAATGGCCTACTAAATGCATGCCCTTTATAATCCATGGTAAACGTGCTGATTTTTGTTAGTGCAGCTTAAACTTAAATTTTCAGTAATAACATAATTTTGAGCATTTTGTAGTTGAAGTGCCAAACCAAAAATTGTATTTGGTGTTGGAACTTTGTGTGTAAGTTGCCATTATTGCATGAAAAGGCTTTAACTGTTTTCCATTGCTACCACTTAATGTCACTGTTCAGTGTATTGTTATTATGCGTTCATGGGTGTATGTAAGCTGCATTTTATATTTGTTATTGTAAAAGTGTAAATTAAAAGTGGAATTATGTTGTTTCTGTAATTTTGCTGTTCTCCATTACATAAGGTCTAAAATTACAGAAATAGGGTTCATAAAATTTCAATTTGTATTGATTTTGTGTTGGACTTCATTTCATGAAATATTTATTTATGTGTAGGCAATAATTTTACCCAACACAACTTATTTACATGTGTGTGTAGAAAATGCAGAAAAATACAACAATAAAAAAGTACTTTCAAGTTGTCATGTTTACAACAAAATGTTGCTGTGTTATGTTTATGAAATTATAAGATCAGAGTCAATGTGTACAATGTTCTGGCCATTTGTGAATTTTTGTAATAAGCTCTTGTTCTAAAATATTATTTTTTAGTTCACAGAACTATCAATTTCAAGATTTACACGAATTATTTTACCGTTAAGAATAGTGGAAATCTGGGAAAAGCTACCTTATCTCACTATTATTTCCCATTCCCCTTGTCATTTGTAATACTTTCCATTATTGATGTAATTTGTGCTTTCTGTTGGTTGCAATGCATGGATTGGGGTAAGTGTATTATGTATATGGGAAGGTTGTAACATGAATTAAAACATCAACCAACATTCAGCAGGTACAACAATATACTCCATTTTTTGTCATGCCAGGGAAAGGATTAAAAATATATTGGTATTTGTTTATCACCTAGTATTAATTTGTCAGTCTCAGGCCATCCTCTCAAAGACTGCATTTGTATCATAGCATGATTTATTTCTCCTACAGTATTGAGTCTGTTTTTCCTGAACTGAAAAATTATAATTGTAGACATTTGTATGAAGTGCGTAATTATGTTAGTGTTTCAAGGAAGGTATCAGTTATATCAATATATTGGAGAAATTGATAGTCTATATATTTTTAAAAGTAAATTTAGAAAAACCAATCAAAATATAATGAGAAAGAATCATTTTAAAAAATGTTAGGAAAAATTGTAATGAAGCAGATGCATTTTGATTACAATCTCATAAAATTAGCAATTCTGTGCGCTGTTAAGTATGCGTGAAGTTATCTTTTTGTAAAGACAGGGAACACATTTCAGTTGCAGTGTGTCAGACTTTCAGAAGACCTCGCTGCCCATCTTCAGTTTGTTCTCGATGCCTGCCCATAGCTTTCTTTTACACAATCATTGAAGGAGATTGAGCAAAGTTTTGATGAAACCATGGAGACTAGTGATTAAACAATATCATGTTTTCAATAGCATTTTCTTACAATTGTAGAAAGAAATGTTTATATTTTGTGAGTGAAATGATAGTTGTTTTTATTGCACGATCTTGATTGTTTATGCCTTTGGCTTCCCAGCCTGCAAACAAATCAATCTTGGTCAACAATCTCAATCTTTAACAAAACAATTAGCATTTCATCCATTTAATTGAAAAATAACTATTTACAAAGCCAATATTTTAGATCTTTTTGAAGGAGAAGCTCATTTTGTTTTTATTATTAAATCTTAAAAATGTGATTACATATTTATCGTAGTGTCTCCACCTACCTTCAACAACTTTTCCATTTTGTTGCATACAATTGAATACTATTATGGAGTGAGGCAATATCCAAACTAATACTGAAAGAACAAAAAAATATCCACAAAGAGGAATAATAAAATTAGACACGTGCAGAATAGAGACCAATGAAAAATAGTAAATATTCATTTTTGGGGACAAGTTGGTCATTGAATTGTTTAAGAGGAAACCTATTCTAAAAATCTCATAGAAGATTTTAAACTTGGGAAATTGAGATTGTTGCTGGTGAAGCTAAAATCTTTTTTTGATCCTAGTGCTCTTAAAGATTATATGTGTATGTTTTTAGATTCTTGGAACTTTGGCACCTATCTCAAAGGAAGACTCATTGGCAGGAGGAGTGTCAGCAACACGAGAGGGAGTATCAGCTTAGCTGGTTCATCAAACTTTTACCGGAGAGTGGGCTGCAGCTACTCTTAATTCATATTTGTGTTTTCGTATTACTCTTTCATTTGAATAAAAAGCTTTCAATTATTTGGGCATTTTATTTCTCAAATTTCCCTCCATTCTTTTATTTTTTCAACTCAGCAAAACATTTAAACTGAAAACTAATAGTAGCAATAATAACAGGGGGATTTTCTTCCGTTTGGTTAATAGTATGAATTTTTGACTGACTCAGTGATTTTTACGCTTACTGACAAGAATAGACAATGTGCTTTTGATGACATTGCCTATACAGTAATAAAATACTAGAGATATTTTTCGTGCAAAATTATCAAGAGTCAGAACTGACAATGTGAGAATTCAAGAAAGAATCCATAAAAGGGATAATAAAAGGTAAGTAAAGAACATTTGTAGAATCCCTTTTAAGATTTAATAGAAAATTATTAATTTAAAGATTAGGTCATTGAATTATTTGTCTAAGAGGAAACAACTATGAATAATTTGTACAATGCATTAGTCACTCCAAGCAGAATTCACACATGGGGACTCTTACACGTGCTTCTAAGCTGCGTAGACAACCAACATATTGAACAGATTCGTGGGCCTGTGACCTGAATGAATGGGATAAGTAAATGAACTAAGTGAAAAGGTAGGTGTGACATGGTAACTATAAATGAACTGTCAATTTGATCAAAAAAGTAATAAGAGTCGAATCCAGGTACAGTGAACCTTTCAGGGACTTGAGTTTTGGTTTACTATCTGATATCTCCACTATGTAATGCAGTAGTTTTTTATTTACAATTGATTTTTTTATTTTAGTGGTACAGTGCAATATCCATTGGCCACAAATTCTAGATTTCAGTGCTATTATGTTCTCTTCACACTTTATTTTACATTGTTCACATACACATCTTAGTGATGTCTTCAATGTCTTTCAGTGTTGAAGCACTTTCTTCATATTTATATCTTCCTCAATATCACCAAAGGAGAAAGATCTTATAGCTCTTTGGACATCACAACCAATTTTCTTCAGTGTGCGTAGAGCCTTTCACTATATTCACAATGTTCTAGATAGATTGGATTTCACTAGTTTTCAACTTGCTGTCCATGTTGAAGTCATTAGTCTGGACACAACTTGCCATTGATGAGGTGAAACAATTCCTTGAATGGCACAGTACTCTCTGTCTCATTTATAATTATATATTAATAAAAAGTATCCCACGAGACCCTGTACCGGTAAATTTTTTCCCCCCTGTATATTCTAATTACTATATACACGTACACCAAGTACACGTTTTTATGTAGATTGAAATCAGAGATTACAGTTTACTCTAACTGAAAGGTGACTATATTCAGACTTTTCAATACTTTTTTAATTTGGGAAATTGTAATAAAAATTATTAAAATACACACAATTTTCAGTAAAGTTACATTTTATTATTATTGATGGTGAGATGGATGAAACATTAGTCATCCATGAGGACCCTGCGGGATCAATCCTCAAAGATACCAGGAATTAGTATTTATTGTTTGTCATTTATTAATTGTTAAACCCTAGACGTTTCATGTTCAATGCATGCACCTTGTCAAGAGGAGTGGATTCCTAAAAAATTCTGTACATATATTACGTTTCCAAATAGAGTAGATTATGTGCAAAGTTTTGCGTTAGGAGCATTACATTCAAATATGCCCCAAATGTGAGAGTCAGTAAATGTATATAATTTTATGTATATAATTATGTATTTATTGTATGTATATAATTTTATGTATATAATTTAAATGTATATTATCTTACACAGTTAATTCAATTCGAGAAGGAGAGATGTTAAAATGGAATGTTAAAATTAGATGTTAAAAAGTTGTTAAGTAGTGGATGGGGAGCCAAGATTTGTAGAAAGCAGTTTTTAATGTGTACATGTATGTAAATATTTTGAATATTTCTTGTAACAAAGCTTTGCCATTTTCTTTTAGTTTATCAAAATCCAGACACTGATGATTGGTTAAAAGGGTATAAGTTAAAAAAATGTTCAAAAGGAGAGTCCTAAGTTCATCAGCTAATTACAAAAGAGTGTCTTGTGTTCAAGTATATGTTCAGTACAATAGTTTGAAAATTATTGTGGTCTAGCAGATAAATTTACTGTCCTGTGTATTAGTATACTACAAAATCTCTCTCCAATGTCTCCATTGTAGGGAACCAACCATAGGAATTACTTCCACAACAGTATTGCTTGAAAGACTTTTGAACTATTAAATAATGAAGTTATTAGAAATTATAATGAACATTGACAATAAAGCCTTCAAAGTTTAAACAAAAATTTGTTCAAGCCGTTAATGGAATGGTCTTTGGCTGCTAACAGGTTAGTTTTTCCCCAACTCATTTTGGTTGTATTTCAATGAGACCTTTTTGCAGAAAAATGCCATCTTTGGACAGATATCTTAAAACAAGGTGTCTGTCAATAATAGTTCTAAAACAGTGATTTTGTTTGGAAATTCTCCAACAGATTTATTAGTGTTTTTTTTTTTTTATTTTACCTCATATGTTCCAGCCATTTCTTCTGACACTTTTTAATTTCCTCTGTTATATTTGTTGTCTTCAGTCTTTTCCTTACGACTATTTCATTGTTCATCCAGCAAAGAGGATGTGTCCAAGGAATCTCATTTGAGCTGTTTCCATTCTTGGGTTATCCCTCATATTCAGGAACTAGGTTTCTGAGTAATAGCATTAGCTTGGCAGAAATATTGTTGATTCTTTATTTAGATTCCTACAATACAACTCTTCCAAAATATCTTTTTATTCTATATTTATTATAGAGTGTTTTAAAATTGTGTGTTACAGATATTGAGAATTTTGACTAATATTATTGCCTAAATTTTGAAATTAGTTCTGTTATGTGTTTTCACTCCTTTCCTTTGAAGGCCATATATTTGGTTTTCTTTATGGATATTTCCATGTCATAAGTCTTTGAATTTTGTTTAATTCTTGGATTGCAACTGATATTCTAACTTGGTTGCATTTGATAGGGTTTGCATTTCATTTTCTGACTGCTAATATTATTTAGTCAACTCCAAATGAAATTATTTGCTTTTCGTTGAGGTGTATCCTTTGTTTCATCAACTACTTCCATTATTTTATGTCTACGAGCATTTGCGTTGTAATGGCTAGATGAAAGGCCATATTCTTTTCTCAGTACTGGTGAGATGATTAGACATGATTTTTATGGTGAAATATGAATGTGTGTTGAGTGTTTGAATTCCTTTTATAATTTATCATAGTATTCCTCCTCCTTTCCCACATTGTAGTCTGGTTCACCATATAATCCTTCTCAAAATCTATAAATAACATAAATATGAGCAAGTTACTTTAATTTCTCTTGGCAATTATTGTTTACACTGAGAAGGTAGTATCCTTTGCGCTTCATCTTTAAGCCACATTTTTCTTATAGGAAGTTCTAACCCTCTTCATTCATTCTATTCTGAATAATTTTGGAAAATAATTTGTTTTATACATTATCCAATAAAATTTTTATTATAACTCATAATTGTGTCATTCCATAAAAAACACAATTTCAGAGAAGTTGAATGTAAAATAGCATATTTCTTATTATCAAATATATATGTAATATGAAAAATGGTAAATTAAAAGGTTATATTTAATTTCTTACTAGTTACAAGCTTTTTAAAACATTGACATTTTCAATTTTGGCATTTTTCAGAATATTGCCAGAATTAGACTTCATTTTTTATGCTTCAGGTATATTCTACAATAATGAAGGTTGTGCATGTGAGATAACATATGAACAATTTAAAAATCAAATTTTGAAGAAAAGATTTCTTTAAATCATATCAATCTTAAAATGTGTAAATGTAGGAGGACATTAAAAAGAATTTTGCTTCTTCAACTCTCAGTCTCACAACTTCAGATTTCAGAGGTTTTAATGAAAATCATGCCTGTGCCACTGTTATTAGTATCCATTGCTCCATTGGATGTAGAAAAAACAAAAAACAAAAAAACAAAAAAAAGAAGGAGGGGAAAAAAAAAAAAAAAAAAAAAAAACGAAGAAAATATTTGCTGCTATTTTTGAGAAAATGTTGAAAATGTAGAACCTTCATGTAAAGTACTCCCCAAAATTAAAACATTTCAAATTTAAGGAACGCAACATCAGTCGGATTGATCATAAGATTTTCAGAAAAAATGGATATTCCTTGAAGGGTTCAGTCCAAGGATTCCCAAACATTTTCTTTCATCGACCCCTTTTAAACAATTATTTGCTTCGTCAACCCCCTAAACGTTTTTCTCTGTAATATGCAGCATACACAATCATAACGGAAAGAATTGCATGCAAGTGCCTTAAAGATAATTTTGTACATCAATATTCTGTAACTATCTCGATTTTCATTAATCAAAGATGATTCTGCTCCTGAATAGCTTAGTTTCTAATCTTCATAGTTGTGCAATTGTTAAAAAATGTTAAGATATTTTTAAACCGGTTTTTAACCATGGCAGTTTATGTGTTAATCTTGACTACATCATCTGGAATAGTCTGATCATATTCTCCTATTGACGACCCCTATTAGACCCCTTGATCATCACTGACCCTTCAAAATTTCATCAACCCCCAGGGGGCAACACTGACCCCACTGGAAATCCTTGCTTTATACAGTCATGTTTGTGCTAAATACATTCTTTGAAAGACAGGTACACAAGAAATGTATTTCACTTTTGAAGATCGTCTTCCTGCCATCTGTCATTTTCTCCATTTAAATTTACACAATACCTCAACAAATGTTACTTTGCCGGCTACAGCCATCAGCCAACTTATGTTTTGTATTAATAGTAATAATTTATTACTTAAAATGTGTTCATTGGCATTGTACTCAGCAAAATGGATATAAAAATATATT